>CM076581.1:1377401926-1377579579 GCA_034641835.2 Pinus albicaulis
AGAAGATCATGGAAATTTTCCAGGACGAAAGCCAGGCCTTTGAAGGGTGGCGAAAGGAGCAAGAGAAAGTTGCAAAGGTAACCCGTAGACTAGATACTGTTATCAAACAGATGGATACCTTGTGTTCTTTATACAATGACGTTTTAGCATGTAGGGCCCCTGCCAAAAACTATGCTTTGTTTTTACTAGAACGGTATTTACAATTAAAAATAAAAGCTGTTAAAGCAGGCGCCCCTATACAAATCAACACTGTTAATGACTTTATAGACTGTTGTAAACATTATGGGGTGAAGGTCCAGAGATTGCTGTGTGAACTTTATTTGCATGAACTCCTGCTAGATCAGGAGACTGAGTTGAACCCTGGCCCTTTTGTTGGAGACATCCAATTACAAGCATTCATTTCATTCGGGGTTAATCAGATTAAGTGGCTCAAAGCCCATAATACTTTCCAGAGGTAGGAAAATGGCCTAGATTTACGGGTAAGGGCTGAGCCTAGGAACCCAGTGCAGTTGTGGAAAGCACATAGAAACCTCATGAGGACTCCGGGTGTCATTGAAACGTTAGGACCCATGCATGAGGCACTCATTCGACAGAGTTTAGAATATTTTCTTTCCATCAAAGACCTCACCATTGATGCAGCCAAATTTCGGTACCGAATCTCTATCCCAAACATCCAGCGCAGGGAACCATTTAAGTATGAGAATTTTGAATTAGTTGCCAACCGTTTGAACCTCTATGTCGAGAGCATTTTGAAAGCAGGGCCATCCTGGTTAGGATATAGATTTCGCAATCCAATTATTTGGCACCCTGCACCCGGATATCAAGCCCTGTATGAGATGCCTGAGGGGCAAACGGGTCAGTTCTTTAACTATCTAGTCACTCATCATGGCTGTAGGCCTCCGCAATGAGATTCCTTCTCCAGCCTATTCTCTCACTGCCTTGCATGTCAACTACAATGTTTTCATGAGGACATGAAACAAGGTAAGCAGGGGGGTGTGTGGAGTACTAAAAAGGTATGCTTTTGATGATCATTTCAGTGGCTTTTTAGTAGAATTTGTAAACCTTTTTGCATCACGAATTTGGAAAATAATAAAGAATTATAACAAAACATGTGAGAGTTGATATGTAAGACTTAACCGCTGATAATTGTTATTTTTCTGTGCAGGAAAAGGTGAAAACGAGGAGTTTCCGTTCCAAAGGAAAGGACAAAGATGAGATAACTGCTATCCCTTTGAAGGGGAACCGAATGCAAACAAGGCTAAGCAGATCAAAGCAAATCGGCCCGGAAAAGGAGGAGAAGACACCAGCTCGGCGGAGAAGAAAAGAAAAGATGAAGGATTAACAGTTTGGCGAATCCCTCAGGATCTTTGATCCTGAGGGATCGCTGCTTTATTTATCTTGTTACTTGGACATCTCCGCCGTCACCTTTATATAAAGGGACAACACTGTTAGCTTGGGGAGGATACTTTTTATGTAATTTTCTGTTAAAAATCAACTCTGATCATCAAGTCTCGTTGAGAATTGGTTCATTGTACTTTTGTCTTATGCATTAATATAAACTTGGTGATTATCTCATTTCTGCGTCTGGATTAACTTAAGGCGGTGTACCCTTGGAGGCTAAGGGCCCGGCCCCGGAGGACACTTTGTATCAACTGCGATTTGATTCTGCGTGGTTTGTATCGTTGTTATTCGGTAATACGATATGCTTTATAAAGTAGCTATTACATGCTGTTGAATGTAATGAATTGAATCATTAAGGTTTAGAATAGAATTGTGTATTGACTACGTATATTCTGATCCTTTCGAGTTGATTGCATGTTCTAGTCTTGGCGAATATTCTTCATTGCATTCTGAGAGCTTTTGTCTTTGAACATTAGTGTCATAGTTCATGAAGTTGTGTTCTTCATGTTGTTGGATTCCAGAAATAATATTGTTCTATTTGGAAGAGCATAATTATTAACATCACACTGTTAATTAAGATTGATCGATTACTATTCGACGTGTTGTGTGCGTATATGATCTACTAGTGTTTGTTCCATAAGCTACATTTATCAATAGTTAGTCTTGGTTCCATTAGTGTGTTCTGCTTGATTTGCCTTAAGAGTGAAAGATTGTTATTTGATTGCGAAGAGTGCATTTGGGTTAATAGATTAAGTTTGGTTACGACTCGCGAGACCTAGTTCTTCGATTGTTGTTCCATTCCATTCCAGATTTGCTGTTCAATTATTTATTTGTTGTTCTATTTTGCTATCTGTCGTTCCATTTACTCGCATTTGTTGTTTTGGTGTGAGAGACAATCTAAGGCTGTAGTGAGCTTCGGCATTCACTGTCTAGCTCCCAGACCCATGGTCTATGCTCTAATTTCCTTTCCATCACTTTCCAAAGGGATGGGTTATCGCTGCCAAACCCTTGACTGATAAGCTGCCTAGTTTTCTGAATGTGTGATTTATCCTTTTGAAGTAACTTAGTTATAGACCAGCATCCGTTTACTCTTGTATTTTTAAACACTGTACTACTAGCATTACTCTGACAAGTGATAGCCTGGGACTGAGACACTCTTTGGAATAACAAAACCCTCCCGGATTGACATATTAATGTGAGGTAATTAGAGGTGAAAGAGACCCTTTTTATAGCTCTACACCATTTTCTCTGGGATTTATACATTCTGTACCTGTCTTCTGTTGTCACATTAGATGCACTGTTAGAAATAAACACAACCAGAATTACCAAACCAACCATGGGAATCACCATATATTTCTCCCCTTGTGATGATACATTATTGATTCCTATAATTTATCTCACATCACTCCTACAGTCATTATGAGAAGTAAGCTTTAGAAGCGAGAAACTGCAGTAGGATTATTATCCCCTACGTTTTTGACCGGTCCTCCTTCTTTTTCCAGCTTTTCTTGAAATTTCTTATTGTGTGCCAGAAATTATCCAATTTCTCAGGTCTATTCATCCTGCATTATTTTTATACATGTCCATACTTGTTACAAGCATAACATCTTGTGTGACCATAAAAGTAAGCATAGGGATCATAATGTGTTTTTCTATTCTTTCTTCTATTGCAATCAACTGCTTTATGACCAAACTTGCTACATGAAAAAAAATATCCCTTAAATAAACCTGGGTACCTTTCTGTGTAGAATCTGTTTGTTTGTGACTGAAAAAATCTGCTTCTGCAATTAGCTGCAACATGCCCGTAATTATGACATTTAAATCATTCAACATTATTGATCAAAGGAGAGAATCGATTGATGCTTTTATAGTTAGGAGGGAATGATTTCTTTTGAGAGTTCATGATTGTCGGTTGACCTTTTGTTTCTTTCAACACTTCAGGTTTTGCATTGATATCCTTTGAATATTTAGCACTTTCCTGTGAACTAGATTCTCCTTTAACAGTTTCATGAAAAACAAGATCAAATTTAACAGAAGGAGGCCTTTGACTACTAAGAATATTGTCCAGAATCTTAGTACTATCTTGAAATCTCAAGAGTTTATCTTTTTCTTCTAATTTACCTTTTAAAATGTTTACCTCAACCTCCAATATTTGGCATTGCTTCTTCATACTTTCTTCGACCCTTCTTCCTTCTTCTACTTGATCATTCAATTTTAAAATCTCTTCTTTCAACCCATTTTCTTGTTCTTCAAAAGTTTGTAAAAGTTCTTCATTCTTTTTATTTGATTTTTCCAGATCTGTTTTGAGAGAGATGATTTTTGCTTCAAGTCTTTCACTTCGATTGGTTGCTTTATCCTGCAGTCTTTGATACATTTCTATCTGTCCATTCATTCTAGAGATCATATCTTTGTAGATATATTCCTTCTTTTTAAATTGATCTTCAACATTAATCTTGATATTTTATTCTAGACCCATACTGTTACTTTCAATATAATTTTAACTATCTTCACCATTGCTTGCATAAGGAAGTGAATCACAAGAACAAGTATTAATACATTTTGCATCATCTTCATTTTCTGTCATACACGATTTCTGAGATATCTTCTTTCCTTGAGTAGCCCTCTTCTTTTTGTTCCTTCCCTTTGTGAAATTATGATCATCCATGGTAGATGCCATGAGCACTTGCAGATCTTGGTCAGAATCTTCTTCATCCTCATTTGACACTTCATCATTATCTTCATTTGTATAATAACTCTTTCCCTTTTCAAATTGTTTCCCTTTATCATGATTTTCTTCATAAGGACATTTAGCAGCATAATGACCAAATCTTCCACAAGCAAAAACTTGAAGGGAAGCTTACCTCTGAATCTTCCAGTACCTGGTTGGAGTCTTCTCACAAAATTTGCTTCTTCTTCTTCTGATATATAACTTGATTCCTTGACTTCCTCTTCAACTTCCTTTTCTTTTCCTTTTGCACATGCCTTAAAGGAAACTTCTCTGATTTGAGAGGGACCTCCTTTTCTAATTTCAAAAGCAGTTAGGATACCATGTAGTTGAACAATAGTAAGAGTTTGCAGATCTTACTTTTCTTCAATAGCTGATACTTTTGAATCAAATTTTGAAGTCAAAGATCTTAAGAATTTTTCCACCAGAGTAGTATCAGTTATGGTTTCACCCAAATTTCTCATACGATTTACAATATCATCTAGATGTAAAAAGAAACTGGCAATACTCTCATCACTATGCATCCTTAAATTTTCATATTTAATTCTGATAGTTTGGAGTTTTGCACATTTTACCTTTGTATCTCCTTCATAGCTTTGAATGATTTTGTCCCATATTTATTTTGTTGAATTTAGCTGCATCACTTTAAAAGATTCTGATTCAGGCATGCTTCCTAATAAAACATTGACTGCTTTGGCATTGATTTCATATTTCTTCCTTTCTACTGCATCAGTAGGAATAATTTCTGGATACTGATAACCTTCTTCCACGATTGCCCATACTTCTGCACCAAGACTTTGCAAATATGCTTTTGTTCGTATCTTCCAGAATAACATATTACTTCCATTGAATAGAGGTGGCCTTATAGAAAATACTCCTTCATGACTTCCCATTGAAACGGATCTCCTTTAAGCGATCAAGCTTCTGCAGAAAGACCTGCTTTGATACCAATTGTTGGGAAAAATACTGAGAGGGGGGGAGGGGGGTGAATCAGTATTGAAAACTTTTTTACTTTTTCTTTCTCTTAAAACCATACACTACTTTACTGAACCCAACTCATGTATACACACGGATATCCTTAAGAAAACTTGCGTATGTCCAGATATCTTACTATGCATTTAATTCTTTACTTAGATCATTGCATCATTAATTCATCAGATGTTTAGTAAGCAGTAAGCATGTGCAATAATAACAGAATAAACCATCACACATAAGAAACACACATGAACACCAGTATTTAAGGTGGAAACCCAATTCGAGAGAAAACCACAGTTGTTGTCGTCTCTGTCTTCAATATTTATTATAAAGAAAACTTCTTACAATTTTGTACTGGCGCAGACTCATACCAGCATGCAGGCACCCACCTGCAGAAGGCTGCAACCTTCTCTCGTTCTCCAGCCACTACTGGAAGGGAGCTCCAACCCCCTGATCTCGTTTACCAACCTCTCCTGGAAGGGAGCTACTACCCCCTGCTCTCGTTTACCAGCCTTTCCTGGAAGGGAGCTACTACCCCCTGCTCTCATTTACCAGCTACCACTGGAAGGGAGCTACAACCCCCTCACTGAAGGCTTCGACCCTCAGCACCACTGCGGACCACGTTTCATCAAGTTTCATACTGGATTCAATAGCTTCCACACAACAGACCTTGTAGGTCACTTTTCATCATATTTTCAGACTGGACCCACTCCACTCATTTAAGCTCAACATACATCAAACTGAAACTTATAACCCCATCAGTTCATTCATTGAATCATCAACCAATCAACCAACAACTTGATCTTTAATCAACATAATCAGTAGCATAATCAACATTCAAACAACCTAGATCTGTATGAATACATAATTGACAGATAATAGTAAAATAGCAAAACAGATCGGACATTTCATTCCACACACTTCAGAAAAACCCTAGATTCCATACGCGCTTTTACTTCACTGAACCTGCGTATATACGTGCTTTCACAGAGACAAACCTGTGTATAGATCTGCAACTATTTCAGAACTAACCTTTGATTTCATATGCGCTTTTTCTGAAATGAACCTGCGTCTATACATGTTTTCGCTAAGATGAACATGCGTATAGATCTGTAACTTTTCAGAACTATGCAGCTCTTCAGAGCAGATAACTCAGATCTCACCCTTTACTTTAGGAAAGATTCGCCAGATCACAGATCTAAACATTCCATAAACAGATCTAGAAAATACATAGTCATTTCAGATCTAGAGATCCCTCTTCATCATTTTCTTCATAGGTGCATTATTAATTCAGATCAATCAATAAACTATTACCCATTCCATGCAGATATACTTCAGAGTGAAGTATTCATTAAAACCCAGACATATGCCCTCTTGCACTATGATCTTCTTCTCCTTATATAGATTTTGACTTTGTCAATACCATGAGTCGAAACCACTCAACCGCTGATGGTATTCCTGGATGGGATCAAATAGATAATCCAGCGCTCAATACTGTGGGCCAATACCATGGTCATGTCCCCTGGTTTTAAATTAGAGCGCAAAAAGGCATACACTACTTGGTACGTACTTTTACGCATACATACGCTACTTTGTCGTTACAAACCCGCGTATGCTTTGTGACATATCTTATTCATCATTACTCTGGCACTTATTGGAATTTCTTTCTTTGTTACTTCTGAGCTACTCTGTAAATACATCATATTTACATCATTAACAAATAGGTTGCTATCCAAAGACAACTCATCAAGTCAATTTCCATCAAGGACAACTTCTTCAAGTAGGTTGCCATCAAGGACAACACATTGCATCATATTGCCAACAAAAATATCCGCAAGTTTGAAGAAATTGAACTTGGCCAATATGAAGCTGTAAACCTTTTTGTTTTATATATTGCATTGACAAAGATCTATCACCTTTTTTTACGTAGGATTTTTTGTTCAACTCAATCAACCTATTTTTGGAATATGTGAATGTAAGATTTTATTTTTCAAAATAATTTTACTTATTAATTGTGATATAAAATTGTCTTTTAATTGATTGATTGTGTTTTTCCATAAGACATTTTAGTTAAATAATTAATTGTGATATAAAATTAATTTTTAATTGAATATGATTTGATATAGAGATGTTTTCAATTTCGGAAGATTTTTGTTTTTGTCTATTTATTAATAATCTATTAATAATCTATTTCTAGTAGTTGAAGCTATTTGAAAGGCCCACAGTGATTAGAATAGATCCTTTCTAGGACTCCATGTGCTTTGCTATCACAACCATGGAAGGTGGATTTTGTGTACTTCCCCAAAGTACATCTTTTGCATACATGAAACTCCTCAAGTATTCTTTTGGGGAGACTTGTTGTTATCTCTTACATAATATTCACCGAACCATGATGAAAATGACAAAGTCTTCTATGCCAAATTTCAGCAACATCGTGACTTTGAACCTTCTCCGCCTTTGTGTTCATTGCAGCATAGTCTTCCACATCTAGCTTATAAAAGTTCTTTACACCAACCATGATCTACTTCACTTGTGTAATATTCCCAAATTTTCACATGATATTTCGAATATAAGAGTTATTAATAAACCTACTTAATTAAGTAAATAAAAGGGTGGAGGGACCCATAATCCTCATAATGAATAAATATCCACTTTTTATGTGTGAATGTGGATTAATTACGCCTAGATCTACATAAAGGAGGTAGTGGAGCACCTACTAATGTGAATGGATTGGAGATCATGTCTCATTAATAACATAAATCATGGAGGTTGATACAGTCAACTAAGATCTTGGAAGGGATCAAACAGAAGATCACGGAACATCGATGATGAGATGATGGAGGAAGTTGTGTAATTAATGCACGCATGAGCAAGAGGGTGTAAATTGCACCTAGACATGATGGATGACTTGGAGAGACAACACAGTCAAACATGGAGGATCATGTCCACATGCACAACGCAGTTTAGATGAGGGCCAAGGCATGGGAAGACTCATAAACTATAGAAAGGGGATGAAGACAACAAGGAATGGAGGCTATTGATTATTGATTTTGAGGTGTGTTTAGATATGGAATTGTCATGTGACATTCCATTGCTTTCTTGGGTTGTTTAGCAAAGATTGAAATTGTTGTTTAGCACAGGGTGTTCTTGGTCGGGAATCCCACCTCTTTCTTTGAGTAGCTCTGGAGAGAGGGTTGTACTTCATTCTACATCAGGCATTTGTGCCATATATATTTTCCTATTTTTCTGCAGAACATCCATATTCATAAATTGTACATTTCTGAAGATCAGTTTGGAAGGTGGAGGTTGGAGGTTGTCTTCAATATTTCAGCTCGAGAAACGGTTAAGGTTTATTCCTATCACCTTGGGCTTGAATATCAGCATTCCCAGAGCTTCATATCAGATCTCACATCAAGCCAAAATTTATTGACCTCCTAGCAGCAGTAATTCCATCCAGAATTACAGTGTCTATTATTGCAAATCCAAAGGAGAAAGGAAGTCGCTAGCATTTCAGCTAGTAATCCTATGAGGGATCATCCCCTCATCTTTCCATTAGTATTTCCATTAGCCTGGAGTCTATTGCAACATATTTCAGCTGACACAAAGCCTCTCTCTCATTTAGAGCACATTTTTTATAATTATTTGTGTAGCAGCAGCTGCAATCATGATTGGAGGATTGAGAAGCTAGATCTAGAGCTTCTAGCTTGTAGATATGAATGAGGGATTATCCCTTCAAGCTTAGATCTGATATTGTGACATATTTCAACCATCTATTTGTCATATCTAGCTTCAGATCTTTAATCTCAGGAGATAAATGATCAAACCCTAGAAGGGTGATTTTCCAAAGTTGTAGATCTGGAAAATCCTTCTGGGTTATCTTGGGTTTCCACCACGTTGGCCAGATCTTGAATCTTGGCATCATCAGAGCTCATAAGCTCCCTAGATCTGCATTTCCTTTTGCAAAAATTCATGCATATCTTTAGTCAAAGGGATAGCATAGTATTGCTTCCTGTAAGCTCACCAGTTACGTAGTGCGAGTTGAAACACCATTGTAGGGTGATTCTAGGCCATCTCTTGGGCTAGATCTACTCATCTTTTGAACATTGTGTAACTGATTCATCTCCATATAATAAAATGGCTCAACTTCTCTGTAAATTCTAATGTTTTCTTGAGATTTATTGTTTAATTAATTGCAGTTATCATATTGTGTTTAAGTATAACTACATTCTCCCTTTTGGGATATTACAACTTGTCCCATCACAATGTAGGAATGTCTTTCCTATGTTGAATATCACATCATAACCACGGTCTTCCAAAACTGTAACAAAGATGATATTTTTGTTTACGCTTGGAATGAGCATGACATCCTTGAGCGTGAGAGGGGAGCCCTAATCCATATGAAAGGTGGTTTTACCAACCCTAATCATGTTATACCTTCTGTTTTCCCCCAGCTCAATGTGCATCTACAAATATTTTTCCTCTAGGTTACTCAAAACGTCTCTACACCCTCTCATGTGGAGCGATGCACTTGAGTCCAAATACCACATGCTTCCCATCAGTGCGTTGGCCATGCATGTGAAAAGGATAATGTCAAAATTGAACTATGAATGTAAGGCTTCACCTGTTGATCCTCTTAAGGTCTTATTTATTTCATTTTTGTGTGGACACTTCATAGTATAGTGCCTCAATTCATGACAATGGAAGCATTTAATTTTGGACAAATCTTTCTTTTTTCCCCCTTGACTTGATTTTGGTTTGGATTGATATTTCTTCCCTTTTCCCTTATTTTCCTTTCCATCCAATGCAAAGTTTTATTGATCCTAACCCTTTGATGAAGTCCCATCTCTAATATTCCACCTTATTTCCTCCTGCACAAAATCAAACCATAAGCACCCCCAATTCGGTAGTTTCTCCCTCCTAGTCATTGAATATTGATAGTTATGCCAACTCTTGGGAAGGCGAAGAAGGGATAGTATTACAAAGTCTTCTTTGGGAACATTTACACCAACCCCGCAAATTTCATCACGACATTGTGTGAACTTGCTCAAATACTACGAAATAGTGTCATTCTTCTACATCGTGATAATTTGAAGTTTATCCTTGAGCGTGAGCTTCTTGTGGCCATTGTTATTCTCTAAAACATTTTAAAATTATTTCCACATTCCGAACTAAGTATCTCTTCCGTGGAGATTTGAGACAATGCGATCAGATTATTCTTCTCATCTTGGATACATTTTTTTCCATTGAGCAAGGCTTTGGGCATAAAATATTAGTGTTTTTTCAACATCTATGTTGATGTATTATAGGAATCCATTTTCATCCAATACCACCTCCATGTGATCCTTCCATGCAAAAAAATTAGATGTGCCTTTAAAGCAATAATCTAGCCTTAGTCCATTGAATGCAATTTTCTGAGCTCTAAATAAATCCCACTACACTAATCTCCAAATTGGAATCTCCTCAGAAACAACAGTGAAATTTATTCTCTAATGTCAATCGTTTTTTGATACCATGTAGAAATTATGATATATATGTGAAAATTATCATGAAATTTTAATAAAAATAACAAGACACAAACCTACTCTATTGTTTTGTGGAATTCAATTAAAAATTTAGAATGTTAATCATAAACATGCAATGAGAAATAACACACATTCATACATTTTTTTTTCAAGGGAAATAAATTTTTTAAAAACCATAGTTCCTTCTTGCAGTAATATGATGGATAGAGATGTATTACAATTTATTTTCTAAACTCAACACAAACTGAGAGTGAATAACCTATCTCTTTGCTAAGTGAGAAGCTCTTACCAAGACTTAGTCAATTTCTACTTCTGCTTGAGCCTATTCCCTTGGTCTATTCCTTTAGAAATTAGGCTACTATTATTTAAAAATTTCTACAAAAATGATTATGAAATTTCTTAGGGTTATCATATGACTCAATGCAACACTTGTACACATGATAGTATTCTACAACTCATGTTACACTTCCTTGGAATCTCCACCAAACCTAGGGAAATCAAATTCTATGCATACACTAGCTATTTTGTGTTGGTTAATCAGTTAAGTGGATTATCACAAAGTTTTACTCAGGTCCCATTGCTTAACTGACCTTCCACTGGTTCCTTCAACAATTATAACTAGTGTAACTAAGAACAACCTTAGATAAATGACCTTGATTTCTACAAATTAGAAATCACACATTCTTAACTAAACTCTAACTCCTCCAACTCGAATTTACTAAGTAAACTAGGTGGCACAAGCCATGTCACACAATTTAACATCATTCAAGTTGCCAACTGCTATTTTCAAATTTTCTCAAAGCAAAATCAAATTGGGAATTTCTTGTTGCATTTTATCAACATTTTGAAAAGGAATGTTCCTTGTTGTTTTTTTCTAACCTTGCAAATTGTCAATTTAAATGTCCATAACTGTATGGTTCATACATGTGCATATTTTAATGTGATGCCTCTTTCTATCTGCAAGAAAATTAATGCACAAATAAAACCTTCTCATGTAAAAATAGTAGAGTTGGAATTTTTTTTGTTAAAGTGGTAGGGGAGAAATGGTTTTTTAATCTAATTTTCAAATGACCACAAATTCCACCATTGCATATATATTGTGGTCAGTGACATTCCTGAATTTTATGGATTATTTTTTAGTAGGGATTGGATGAAAAATCTTAAGATATTTATGGACTCTTTTATGACTCAATTATGGTTTCAATGGAAAGTTAATACATTTGTTACAAATCATTCTCAGGTTATTAATATCACTAATATGTCGAATTTTGACAAACTAAAATTTGGTCGCTTTGTTTTGATGGTTTTAAGTCAAAAATATGTAGGAATATACACAGCGAAAACTAAACTTAAATTGCAAACACAACATTGAAATATGGAGACATAATTTAACGTGGTTCACCCAACCAATCTCGGCTACATCCACCAAATAGAGGTATCGACTTTATTATTATTCAACAGGAGATTACAACAGATTTCTCACATTTTCTCTTCCTCTTCCTCACCCTCATATCTCTTTTTTTCCTCTATGGGGTTACAATTTATAGATGTAGAGAAGAAACTGAATAATAAATTCAATTCCATCCTATCACAACAAAACAGGATATAATATCTCCTCTTTAGGATTTGATGCCATCAGATTTGGAACAAATCCTATTTTTGGCATTATCCATGAGATTTTAGCCAAAAAAATCTCAACAATCTCCACCTTGACAATAATTAGCCTGATACCTTGTTCCTGTTTTATTATTTTCATTTTTTCTGCAAGCCAAGAGAAGCCAGACACCATAGTAGCTTCTCTAATAAAACTGGTTTCGTGAACATGTTTGCACATTTTTCCTTTGTATGAAATTTTTCAAGGGAGACTCCCTGTTTAGTGATAAGATGTCTTACAAATGGTACTTTATAGGTATATGCTTTGATTTACTATGATAGGCTAGATTTTTAGCCAAATGAATTGCACTTTGACTATCACAAAATAACTTTATGTTGTCTTGTAACCTACCGAACTCACCAAACAAACCTTTCAGCCAAACCGCTTCTTTGCAAGCATGTGAAGCAACTATGTATTCTACTTCTGTAGTGGATAAAGCAACAATGTTTTGTAGCTTTGACATCCAGCTAATAGCTCCACCTACAAGAGTAAAGACATATCCTGAAGTTGACCTTCTCTTATCCAAATCACCTGCAAAATTGGAATCAACATATCCGCAAACAAATTCGCTACTTCTGTTATAAGTGACACAATAATCACTTATGCCTCTCAAATACTGAAGCACCCATTTCACTGCTGCCCAGTGTTCTTTCCCTAGATTTTCCATATACCTACTGACAACCCCAACTACATGTGAAATTTCTAGTCGTGTACAAACCATAACATACATCAAACTTCCTACTGCATTATCATATGGTATTTGAGACATATATTCCTTTTCTTCATTTGTATTAGGACATAAAATTGAAGAAAGCTTAAAATGGGAAGCTAAAGGGACTGAAACTGGCTTCACATTGTTCATACCAAACCTTAAGAGTATTTTCTCAATATACTTTTGTTGTGATAAACACAGCTTACCATTGCTCCTGTCTCTGAAAAAGATCTCCATGCCCAATATCTGTCTTGCTGCTCCTAGATCTTTCATATCAAACATCCTAGCCATATGAGCCTTTAACCTGTTCATCTTAGTTATGCTTTTTCTTGCTAGAAGCATATCGTCAACATATAATACTAAGATAATGAATATGCCATTACTTAATTTCTTAAAGTGAACACAATGATCATATTCACTTCTTATATAATTGTGACTCATCATGAATGAATCAAATTTCTTGTACCATTGTCTCGGTGACTGCTTTAGACCATACAATGATTTCTTGTGCCTATTGTTAGCCCCTTATAATTTCCTTGACAAAGTAAGCAAGGGGCTAATTTGTTTTCTAAGCCTGTAAGGAATGCATTTCCCTTGAAAACACATCATCCTTGCAGTCTTTTCCTATTCCCTGCCTTATGACTGTCTCCCCTCTGTTGTTCTAAGTAAATAGGCCTTGCTGATAGAGAATTATGCTCCAAAGGCTTTATTCTACCCTTTACCCTTGAAAAATGCTTCATTCTCACCCCTTTATTCCTTTTATCAAGCCCCCCTTTCTTCCCCCTAAATTCCCCCTTTCCATCCCAGAAATCCCCCTCTAAAACATCCCCACTCGCTTTATTTATGCCTAAAACCCCCTCATTCCCCTATCGTTTCCCTTGGCTGACGTTATAATGCTTTCAAAATGAGCCAAAAACCATATTTTCTTCATAGTCTGGGCCTAGCCCCTTTCTCAGCCTAGCTCCCACACCTTCTACCCACAGAACCTTGCGCTATGACCGAGCGCTGGCCTGAAAGGTGCTAATCTCCAATGTATATCGGGAGCGCACCTGGCCGTTGATATTTGTAGATCAGACAGCAATTGTTAAATCCCCGCGGTGCTCGTGTTTCCCCCGTTCAAAACCCCAATCGCGCCATCGCCATTCATTTTTCCTGCCAGATCGACGGTTCGGAATGTACCCGCTCCTGTGGTCCCCGCCGCACACTATCCATAAATCCGGTGGTATCTATTGCACCGCTTTTGGGTGGTAGGTGGTATTCTCCCATTACCCAGCAATCACACTCAGCTTCCGACGCGTGGCTCCTGTACGATTCCAAAACTGCTTGCCCATCGCACGTTATCTTTCGGTATAGGACGCGCAACGATATTCATATAAGCCGTTAGATCTGCCCTTGCCCATCTAACGGTCATCGTTCAATGAAGCTGCGCAGGGTTTAGTCCATGGTCGCCGTACTCCTGGCCCACCGATCATCGTCCTCTGCTGCATGTTCGACCATCGATCTCCTCTCAAATCCGACGGTCCAGATTTGTTTCCCCGCTGTAGACTCTTCCGTCGTCGCCCGGTCCTGCCACGTCATCTCCACGTATCTAACTGTACATTCGCCCCTCCCATTTTATATATTCATTCAAAGGGTCAATCTTAAGGTTTTTATGTTAATCTTCTTCTGCGCTCCGCCAACCTTCCACCAGAGCACTTCTCCACCACTCCTCTGCGTTTTTTCGCCATTCGTCTACTGTCATCCACATCATCCAACCCCCCATTGTTTTCTTAACCTGTGTTCATATTTTGTAGGGTTATCAGAGGTAGAAAACTACCATGGTTCATATGTACCACTTCAATGGCGTGCTGTGTAGACATAATTAAATATGCAAGCTGGTACTACATTAGAAAAACTCAGAAAGGTAGCAGCGTCATAAATATTACCCATGGACAGTTCGACCTCCGCGAAGAAACCTAGCCAGTGCCATTAAAGCCGAGATTTTGCAGATCAAGACATTTATGGAGAAGTGGAGAAAAAACTAGCTAATGATCAAGGATTTCAGAGTTCAATATTGAATGTTTCGAGCTTTAATACAACAGTGCAGAAGGTACAACACGCAGACATTCATGTATATTAGGGTTTCACATCAGCAGATTGTCCCAAAGGACGAAGTGCCCATATCAGTTTCATTATTTAACGTGTTCCTGAAGATTTCCGCCTTAACCACAGTCCAAAGCCACCAGGGCATTTGTTTCACAAGCATGGCACTCCATTCAGTCATTTTATTTATGCACCAGAATACTACACAATACTACAGGAAGAGTACATCAAAGTCATATCAGAGTAATCTAAAGTCTGAAGAATATCATTCATTCACGCAAAGAACACCAGAGATTAATGCACAGGATCTAAACAGAATGGGTTTTGGCCTTCTTTATTTCAAAAGTTTTAATGTTGCATTTAGTTCTTCACCTACCCCCTCTGCTCCCCTGGAGCTATAAATTCATGAAGAAACTCATTGTAAAGGTTTTTGATCAGTTATCATAGAACTGCAATTAGTTTCTCTTGAGACCCAGTCTCTATGTAAAGTTTTAAGAGAGGCTGAGGAATGTGCTTTCAGACTAAGTATTCAGCTATTGGAAATGTTGTACTTGATTGGTGTTGCTATTTAATATGACAAGCACATTTCTTTGGATCCTGATCTGAAGCAGCGGTCATGTTTTCCTATCTTTGTGTTTACATTCATTTCATTTCGTTTCTACTGGCTTGCATCAGAATATTGGCATATGATTTACCCTTGTTAGGTACCCTATGTTTCTGCTCTCCTTGCCATTGATGTTTCTCTTCTGGATGTTTTATCTAAGAAATGATTTTAGTTGGTTTAACCAGTGTAGTGGATGTTATTGCCTGCTCTCTGATGTATGAATTAAATGAATTCAGTTCTTAGATGTTTCTTGTTATAGATTTAGCTGGAAGATTTGGGAACACTGGGGATTAGAGTTAGCCCTGTCGACTAGGATCCTTGTGCGACCAACTGGTCTTTAAATTTGTGCTTTGCATCTGTGTCATCTCCTCCCTTGATACCTTTCCACATCACATAATCATCTTTAAGATCCTATGTCTCAGATGACTAGCCTAATTGAAATCCTACCTATTGAGTAGCAAGAAAATCCTTTCCTGACTCCATTGCCCAATGGTCTTGAATGCTTTCCTAGAGTACTTCACCTCTACCTTATTCCTCTTTACTCATCCTGGTCCTACACCGAATCCTTCTTTCCTGATAACCAGCAACGAAAAACAAACAAATCAAACAAACAAACTCGAGCCTTATAACTAGCCTAACATCTTTAACACTTGAACTTTAAAGACATCCACCTTTGATATAACATAGAGAGATCCCTCTCTGGACCCAGGAGGCCAAAACATGGGAACCCCAACATAATGGCGACTCCACTGGGGAATTTCTGAAATACTCTCCATCCTACTACATTCTAAGAACTTCAGAAACCTACAATCTCTGGTTAGGTTGGTAGTTAAACACTCCTAATCTCACATCAACCTCTACACCATTTGTTGTGTTCTCCCATACTCTTGGACAGAGTCTGGAAAGGGCCAGGTAGCCTCCGGATCTCACACTCTTTCAGAGGTGACATATTTGGTAAATGCCCTCCCAATCAATCTCCGGTTAAAGTTTTTTGTTTTTTGAAGATATCCCTGAAAGGGGACATCTCATAAGCACTGTGGTGGACAGTGTACCCTCCAAAAACATCCTAAACCTTCCACCTGGCGACTCCATATTCCCTAAATGATTTAAAGACTCCACTGGTAATTAGTAGGCCTACTGATTATCTTGGTTCACATTAGACTCCACTGGGAGACCAGCCTCCATAGCAGCATCAACCACAATAGTAGTAACAAGTAGGGTTAAGCTACTTGGTCAGAAACAACATTATGGCTTCTAGAACCATTCATACAAGAGCTTACCCTAACCCAGACCCACCTGAAATAGTTGACAACCCTGAGAGTATCCTTAAGGGAGCTCCTACACCTAAAATACCAACTATTTCTAGCCACATCCATAGAGCTAACTCTGCACCAGAAGATCTTACAGCTCTATCACACTTCCACCTTCACCTAGACCTACCTAATAGATTACCTAGAACTAGGTCATTCAGTATCTTAGACCAGCCAGACCCTGAGCTTCCTGGTCCACCACCCAAAAGTGGTAGACACCTTGGAAGTATACATACCCCTCCTGCTACACCTCCTGATATACATTTCATATGAAACTTGGGGCTTAGTCATCCTAGATCTGCTCATCAGTCTTCTGCTGGTCATAATATCCATGTCATCCATATACCAGCTGCCCAGGTCAACCCTTTACCTCATCAAAACATCATTATGGTAGCCTGGTATGCACCTCTGGTTTTACCTCAACCTCTAGTACCCTTACCAAATGATTATCAGTCAAAGATCCCACACTTCACTACAAAAGAGTCTATCACAGCCCAACAACATGTAGATAAAATGGAATATTATTTTGACTACATGGAAATAGATGATGATACATTCAAAATGAGAATCTTTGCCCAGAGCTTAGGGGGTGATGTGAAGAAATGGTTTAAGGGCCTACCTCCAGGTAGCATCAATGATCTTCCAGCTTTATATTAGACTTTCATAAGCAAATGGGAGACTAAGGCTAACCCTCACCAACTCTTAGCAGAATACATGAGCCTTAAAAGAAACGTAGGAGAGAGTGTCCATGATTACACAGCAAGATTTAACAGCATTTACAATGCCCTCCCTCCACATATGAAACCTCCACAAGGCATGGCTCTGGCAAAATACCCCGAAGGCTTTGATGCTGACATGGCCTATGAACTTAGGGATAAAGAGTACAACACATTGGAGGACATTCAGAAAGGAGCAGTGAACATAGAGGCAAATATGATTGAGAAAAGAGAAAGACTGAGATCTGAGAAGAGGGTAACATACAGATATGACAATGTAGCTTCCTCATTTGACCAAAATTATGATAAATTGTCTAAAAATGTGGAAAAGTTACAGCAAATGATGGAAAAAATGGTTGTCACAGTCAGTAACCAAAATAGAAACCAAAACCAGAACCAAAACTTTAGAAGAAACAATGTCACTCCCAATAGACAAAGAGAATCAGATCAGCAAGTTATTCCCCCATTCCAAGAGAATTTTCTTGATGAAGATGAGGGAATCATAGAAGAGTCTGAAGGGAACATAATAAACATGTTTGAAATGGAAGATTCAATCCATAACTGTTACTCAAAAGAAGATCAGCCCTCACCCTTTGGTTGGGAGGAGGAATGGTTGGAATCTGAATATTACAGGTTAGGGTTTGAAAATTCCATGATGCAGGTTAGAGAGAAATATGGACTTAGAAGAAAAAATAGTCAAGAAACTGCCAAACCAAAAGCTTCTGAGGTCACCATCAAGAAAAGACCTAAGAAAACTTCTAAAGCAACTACTGAAAGTAACAAATCAACAGCTGAGAGTTCTGGAAAGAACAGAGAAAGGGACAACCAAAACACTGATACACAAGGTAAACCAACTAGCAGCACTAGCACTGCAGTTAGTGCTCCTGATAAAACTGTCACCAACATTGTACATAATGAGAATCAAAACACTGATTCAGCCACTAAAGCAGTGGCTAACAAAACAGAGTTGAACATTCCGAAGAGTCAGTCCACTTTCAACTTGGAGAGTGAGATTTCAAAAATTAAAATCTCTGTCCCACTCTCTGAGTTGGCCACTCAGGATGTATATAAAGGAAAAATTTTAAAATCATTAAATTTAGGAGAGAACAGTGACACTGTAAATCTGATTGATGATCAACCTGCCCTTCTGTTTGGTCCAAAGATAGAAGGAAAGTTTCAGGAAGGGGTAGTGCCCCCTTTTTATGTCAGTCTTAATTTCCATGATAAGATTCTCCATAATGCAATGCATGATTCTGGGGCATCACATAACCTAATGCCTAAAGTAGTGATGGAAAGATTAGGCCTAGAGATAACCCGTCCCTATAAATACCTATATTCATTTGACTCTAGTAGAGTGAAGTTTTTGGGCCTGATCAAATATTTATGTGTAAGCCTTACTCAGATTCCTGCTAAGGGCATGGTCATGGATGTTGTGGTGGCAGACGTGCCACCCAAGTATGGCATGTTATTATCAAGATCATGGGGAGCCAAGCTGTAAGGAACAATGCAGATGGATGGGGCTTATTCCACAATCCCAATCTTTGGCCAACTTAGAAGACTGTACAGGGAAGAAAAAATGAAGTTCCTGGTAAGTAGCCCTGAAAAGCCTAAAAATTCTCCTCTATACTCTATACATACAGACCTGGATTCCTTTATCTTCAGCCGCGATGAATCTTTGGAAGGCCCAGACTCTGAAAACGTAGATACAAGCAAAGGTACATAGGAGGAAACAGAGCCAATGGATTTTAACATAATGGCTACCCTAGACTCAGAGGAGGAAGACGTAGAAAACCTTGAACAATGCACTGAAACAACAACGCAAAGTGAACCAGAAACAAAATGCAATCAGCCAACTAGTCACCCCTCCGACTTCCACATCCATAATGAAAAACTAAACAGCCCACAACCTAGTGCAGACCCTATAACACAACATAATGGAGAACCCAACTGTAGGGAAAGTAATGATAATGAAAGTGAGCATGAACCCCTGTGGGAAATGAGTTTTGATGGGTCCTGCATAAGAAGAATTGCTGGGGCAGGAGTGTGGATACATAACACAGAGAGTCATGCCTACAACCTGCACTTCAAATGTACAAACAATGTTGTGGAATATGAGGCCCTTATTCTTGGTTTGAACCTGTTGAGAAAATTAAGAGCCCGTAGGATAACTGTGCATGGGGACTCTGAGCTGATTATTAAACAGGTGAATGGTGAATATACAGTGAAACACCCTAGACTGCGAGCCTACAGGAACGACACTATGGATTTACTGAAAACATTGGTTGAATATGAATTAGTTTTTGTTCCTAGGAGTCAAAACGTCATTGAAAATGGATTAGCTTGCCTAGCTAGTTCCTACCCCAAGACTCCCAGTGACCAACATATCATCATTAAAAATAAATTCAGACCTGCAGTGCCAGACAACGAAAAATATTGGTAGGTTTTTGAAGGTGATAAAAATATTGAGGATTTCCTGATAGGCAGGAACGAGTTTGAATTTTCCGATTCAGACTCTAAATCTGAGAACATCTGCCTAAGTGAAGAATCCTCTGACGAAGAAACCCCACCCTGTGATATAGAAGTAAACACTCTAACTGAAGAAACTGGAAGTCCAAACGGAAAGTGTGAAAGCGCAGAAATTGAGGAGATGGAGGTGCTGCAAGCCAAAGATAAGAATATACCCAGAGGCCTGGCACCGTTAGAGGACCTTTTTGACTTTGACGATGTAGCTAAAAAGCCTACCATAGAGCATGCAGACTCTGACGTGGAAGAATGTGACATAGGCACTGAAGATAAGCCCAAAATGATTAAACTGGCTAAGTCTTTACCTGCGGACATGAAGGAAAAATACATTGACCTTTTCAAGGAATTCATCGATGTCTTTGCCTGGAGTTATGAAGACTTAAAGGCCTATGACACAAACATCATTCAGCAAAAAATACCCTTGAAAAAAAATTAGAAACCCTTCAGACAAAAACTTCACAGAATCAATCCAAAACAATTGCCTGTAGTTGAAAAAGAGATTAAGAAGATGTATGAAGCGGGTATAATTGTGCCTGTGAAGTTATTTGATTGGGTATCAAACCTAGTTGGTGTGAGGAAGAAAACAAGGGAAATCAGATTGTGTATAGATTTTAGGAATCTTAATAGAGCCTCACTCAAAGACAATTACCCATTGCCAAAAATGGAACACATTCTACAACGGGTAGTAGGCTCAAAGAGGATTTCTTTGTTAGATGGTTTTTCAGGATACAACCAAGTTTTAGTAATCCTAGAGGACCGACTCAAAATATCCTTTACCACTCCATGGGGCACCTTTATGTATGTAAAAATGCCCTTTGGACTGATGAACACTGGGGTAACCTTCCAAAGAGCAATGGATATAGCTTTTTTAGATGAGATAGGACACTTCATTGTTATTTACTTGGATGATATAACAGTCTATTATAAGACTAAAGAAGAACATCTAAAACATCTGAAAAAAGTTTTTGAAAAATGTAGAAGGTTTGGTCTGTCATTGAATCCCAAAAAGACTGTATTTGGGCCTGCAAGGAGGAAAGATTCTTGGCCACATTATATCTGAAAAAGGAATTAGGATAGACCCACAGAGAGTTGAGGGAATACTACAGATCACACACCGAAGAAACATCAAAGAATTATAGTCCTTCATTGGGAAAATAAACTTCCTCAGGAGATTCATTCCCAACCTGGCCGAACACCTTAGGAATATGACTAATATGCTGAAGAAAGGTGAAGGAGTTAAATGGATTGTTGGAGCTAAACAATATTTTGAATCAGTAAAACTTGCACTCACCCAAGCTCCTATCCTGATCAGCCCAGATTTCTCAAAAGATTTCCTGATCTTATCATTTGCCTCCGAGCATACAGTGGCTGCAGTCTTGCTGCAAAAAAACATAGAGGGAATGGAACAGCCAATTGCCTTTTTCAGCAAAGCACTAAGGGATGCACCCTTGAAATACAATATAATGGAAAAACATGCCTATGCTCTGATTAAGGCCTTGAAATACTTTAGGGTGTACACATTGCATTTTCACACCATGGCTTATGTGCCCAACATCATAGTTAAAGATATATTGTCCCAAGATCCTAATGGAAAGAGGGGCAAATGGATTGCTGTGATTTTAGAATATGACCTTGAGATAAAGCCCACCAAACTGATCAAAGGTTAGGGCTTAGATCGACTAATGGCTAAATCAAACTTACAAGCCCTAAACATTAACATGGTAAATACCTTGGATGAGCAACAAGAATTGCATGATCCCACTATTGAGGAAAATTTTCAGACCTCTCCTTGGTATTCTGACATTTTGTATGTGCTTACACACCTCAATGCCCCACCTGAACTGTCAAAGACTAAGGAAATATTCTTAAAACTAAAGGCCAGGAGCTATTGCATATTAAATAACTACTTATACTGGAAGAACCCAAATGGCCTATTGCTTAAATGTTTGCCTAAAAATGAGGTAGAGAGGATTAAACAAGAATTCCATGCCAGAGAATGTGGAGGCCACCTGAGTTGGAAAGCCACTGCAAACAAAATACTCAGAGCTGGCTACTATTGGCCCACACTCTTCAATGATTTCCATAAGATGATAATTTCCTACCACAAATGCCATATCTTTGAAGGCAAAAGAAAACTCCTTCCCTTACCTCTACAACCCATCACTGTTGAGGGTCCCTTTCTGCAATGGGGCCTAGATTTCATAGGGGAGATTCACACTACTTCTTCTGCACAACACAAATGGATCCTAACAGCCACAGACTACTTCACTAAGTGGATAGAGGCCATACCCACTAGGAATGCCATAGATTCAATCATCATTAGCTTCCTAGAAGGTCATATCCTCTCTCGGTTTGGCTGCCCAAGGAAAATAATCACTAATAATGATATTGCTTTCGAATCCAAGAAAATGGTTTATTTTTGTCACAGGTATCAAATAGCACTCGGTCATTCAACTAGCTATTACCCTCAAGGTAATGGATTAGTTGAATCATCAAACAAGAGCCTAGTGGTCATCATCAAGAAGCTGTTGGAAGAGAATAAAAAGTCATGGAATAACAAGCTAGTACATGCTTTGTGGGCTGACAGAATTACAACAAAGAAGTCCATTGGCATGTCACCTTATCAGCTTGTCTATGGAACAGAAGCAGTGTTTCTTACCAGCCTTGGGGTACCATTGATTAAGCTGGTCCAGGAGATTCAAACAGAAGAAGACAGTATGGTGAGAAGAATAAACCAAACAATCCATCTTCAACAGACAAGGGAAGAGGTCTACAACAGAGCAGTCAAAGTTCAGGAAAACGTAAAGAGGTTGTTTGACAAGAGAACCAAAGTTGTCAATTTCAAAATTGGAGATAAAGTTCTGAAATGGAACTCAAGAAGAGAGGATAAAGGAAAGCATAGCAAGTTTGACAGTCTGTGGCAAGGTCCATACATCATCCAGGCTACTGTGGGTCCAAATGCCTTTTTCCTATAGGAATTAGATGGTACAGAGCTGTTTGGGGGTCTTGTCAATGGAAGGATGCTCAAACACTACTTCTGTTGATTTATAATTTCCAGTTCCCACTCCCATTGTACATACCATTGCAGCTTTTATTTTCAAGAAAAAAGAGAAAATGTTTCAAAAAAATAGAGGAAAGGAGAGGTTCAGACATGCTCAAAACATGAACCTCAAAAATGCAAATATTGGCTCTAATATGATCAAAACCTGAGCCAAATAAAGTAAATACAACTGGTCCTAACATGCTCAAAATCTAGACTAGCAAAGAAGAAATGAGAATCAGCTCTAACATGCCCAAAACCAGAGCTGAAATGAAGAAAGAAGTGACTCTGACATGCTCAAAACTCGAGTCACAAAAAGAAAAGAAGGATACTTCAAGTTTCAGATCCCAAGCCTTCACAATTTTGTTTTCAGTTTTCTGCAAATTTTGTCCATGTGCAACTGTCTTTATGCCTTAGATCCACAGCAAGTCAGACAGTCTAATCCTGGCTTGACTGTTTTTCAATTTCCGTCATAGAATATAGAGAAGAAATCTGCTGGACAGTTTAATCCCAGCAGATATTAGATTAGGTAGAGAAACATATGAGACCAATAGTCTAACCTGGGCTCATGGAGTAGTAAGGGTAGATTTAGAATACGTTTATTTCCTGTTTGAAAAAATAATGATGTAAGGGGTCTGCCAGCTCAAATGCACCCTAGAAAAAAAAATGTTAGGATTGTAGTGTGGGTAGGTAGTCTGTTGTGAAAGTTTTTCTGCTGATGTAATGTCTTCATATTGTGGCAGCTGAGCTAAAGAAAGAAAGGAATGTGTAAAGCAGCAAGCACCTGCCCTACACCAAAGATCTACTCTCTGAATTCTTGACTCCTTCAAGAAGAAGCCATCCCCATGTGGAGCCACTACTAGCCCCTTATAATTTCCTTAACAAAGCAAGCAAGGGGCTAATTTGTTTTATAAGCCTACAAGGAATGCATTTCCCTTGAAAACACATCATCCTTCTAGCCTTTTCATGTTCCCTGCCTTGTGACTGTCTCCCCTCTGCTTTTCTGAGTAAATAGGCCTTGATGATAAAGAATTATGCTCCAAAGGCTTTATTTTTCCCTTTACCCTTGCAAAATGCTTCATTCTCACCCCTTTGTTCCTTTTATCAAGGCCCCCTTTCTTCCCCCTAAATTCTCCCTTTCCATCCCAGAAATCCCCCTCTAAAACATCCCCACTCCCTTTTTTTATGCCTAAAACCCCCTCATTCCCCTATCGTTGCCCTTGGCTAGCCTTAAAATGCTTTAAAAATGAGCCAAAAACCATATTTGCTTCATAGTCTGGGCCTAGCCCCTTCCTCGGCCTAGCCCCCGCACCTTCCCCCCACAGAACCCTACGCTATGACCGAGCGTTGGCCTGAAAGGCGCTAATATCCAATGCATATCGGGAGCGCACCTGACCGTTGATCTTTGTAAATCGGACGACGATCGTTAAATCCACGCGGCGTTCGTGTTTCCCCCGTTCAAAACCCCGATCGCGCCATCGCCGTTCATTTTTCCCACCATATTGACGGTTCGGAATGTAACCGCTCCTGTGGTCCCTGCCGCGCACTATCCATAAACCTGGTGGTATCTATCGCACTGCCTTTGGGCGGTAGGCGGTATTCTCCCGTTACCCAGCGATTCCACTTAGCTTGCGACGCGTGGCTCCTGTACGATTCCAAAACCGCTTGCCCATCGCACATTATCTTTTAGTACAGGACGCGCAGCAATATTCATATCAGCCGTTAGATCTGCCCTTTCCCATCCAACGGTCATCGTTCAACGAAGGTGTGTAGGGTTTAGTCCATGGTCGTCGTACTCCTCGCCCACCGATCGTCGTCCTCCGCCACATGTTCGACCGTCGATCTCCTCTCAGATCCGACAGTCCAGATTTATTTCCTCACTGTTGACTCTTCCGTCATCGCCCGGTCCCACCAAGTCATCTCCACGTATCTCACCGTACATTTGCCCCTCCTGTTTTATATATTCATTCAAGGGGTCAATCTTAATGTTTTTACATTAATCTTCCTCTGCGCTCCGCCAACCTTCCACTAGAGCACTTCTCCAGCACTCCTCTGCGTTTTTTTGCCATTCGTCTACTATCATCAACATCATCCGACCCCCCATTGTTTTCTTAACCTGTGTTCCTATTTTGCAGGATTATCAGAGGCAGAAAACCACCATGGTTCATATGTACAACTTTAATGGCGTGCTGCACAGACATAATTAAATCTGGAAGCTAGTACTACAATAGAGAAACTCAGAAAGGTAGCGGCATCATAAATATTACCCATGGACAGTTCGACCTCCTCGAAGAAACCTATCCAGCGCCATTAAAGCCCATATTTTGCAGATCGAGACATTTATGGAGTAGTGGAGAAAAAACCAGCTAATGATCAAGGATTTCAACATTCATTATTGAAGGTTTCGAGCTTTTATACAACGGTGCATAAGGTACAACACGCAGACATTTATGTATATTAGGGTTTCACATCAGCAGATTGTCCTGAAGGATGAAGTGCCCATATCAGTTTCATTATTTAACGTGTTCCTGAAGATTTCTGCCTTAACCACAGTCCAAAGCCACAAGGGCATTGGTTCACAAGCATGGCAGTCCATTCAGTCATTTTGTTTATGCACCACAATACTACACAATACTGCAGGCAGAGTACATCAAAGTCATATCAGAGTAATCTGAAGTCTGAAGAAGATCATTCGTTCACACAAAGAACACCAAAGATTAATGCACAGGATTTAAACAGAATGGGTTTCAGCCCTCTTTCCTTCAAAATTTTTAATACTGTATTTAGTTCTTAACTTACCCCCTCTGCTCCCCCGGAGCTATAAATTCATGAAGAAACAAATTGTAAATGTTGTTGATCAGTTATCAGAGAACTGCAAGTAGTTTCTCTTGAGACACAATCTCTGTGTAAAGTTGTAAGATAGGCTGAGGAATGTGATTAAAGACTAAGTATTCAGCTATTGGCAATGTTGTACTTGATTAGTGTTTCTATCTAATATGACAAGCACATTTCTTTGGATCTTGATCTGAAGCAGCGGTGATGTTTTCCTATCTTTGTGTTTACATTCATTTCATTTCGTTTCTACTGGCTTGCATCAGAATATTGGCAGAGGATTTACCCTTGTTAGGTACCCTATGTTTCTGCTCTCCTTGCCATTGATGTTTATCTTCTAAATGTTTTATCTAAGAAATTATTTCAGTTGGTTTAACGAGTGTAGTGGATGTTATTACCTACTCTCTGATGTATGAATTAAATGAATTTAGTTCTTAGATGTTTCTTGTTATAGATTTAGTTGGAATATTTGGGAACATTAGGGATTAGAGTTAGCCCTGTCCACTGGGATCCTTGTGCGACCAGCTGGTCTTCAACTTTGTGCTTTGAATCTGTGTCATCTCCTCCCTTTCTACCTTTCCACATCACATAATCATCTTTAAGATCCTATGTCTCAGATGACTAGCCCAATTGAAAGCCTACCTATTGAGTAGCAAGCAAATCCTTTCCTAACTCCATTGCCCAATGGTCTTGAATGCTTTCCTGGAGTACTTCACCTCTGCCTTATTCCTCTTTGCTCATCCTGGTCCTACACCGAATCCTTCTTTCCCGATAACCAGTAACCAAAAACAAACAAATCAAACAAACAAACCCGAACCTTATAACTAGCCTAACATCTTTAACACTTGAACTTTAAAGACATCCACCTTTGATATAACATAGAGAGATCCCTCTCTGGACCTAGGAGGGCTAGATCCTGAGGTTTGAAATTTGTTTGATGTTGTCTCATCTTTTGGTATTTTCAACCTTGCCAAAACATGGGAACCCCAACACCTGCAAACAAATTTCTTGTTGCGATTTTGAACAAACCCTTCAAGTTGTTCCAAATAAATCTCTTCATCTAAATCTCCATGCAAGAATGCATTCTTAACATCTAGTTATTGTAATTCTAAATCAAGTAAAGCAACTAATTCTAAGAGAATCAGAATTGAAACAATTTTAACAACTGGTGAAAATATCTCATGAAAGTCAATTCCTACTTTCTGAGAAAAACCTTTCGCAACCAGCCTCGCTTTGTACCTGTCTCCTTTATCATCAACACCCCTTTTCAATTTGAAAGCCCATTTAAATCCTACAATTTTTCTGTCTTTGGGAAGTTCTACCAGGTCCCATGTGGCATTCTTGTCTAATGCCTTCATCTCATCCTTCATAGCTTCTTTCCACTTATCATTGTTAGAACCTTCTACAACTTCCAGATAGCATAAAGGTTCATCATCATTAGCGGTTAAAGCAACTGAAGTAACATAATCATCATAACTTTTAGGAGGATGTCTGATTCTTGTGAACCTTCTTAAAGATGTTTCTGGTTCTTCCACAATTTGATGAATATTATTATCTGTAGGAATTTCTTCATGATCTTCATCTGAAACTTGTTCATCTTTACTATCATCAGTATTTGAGCTGGTTTCAAACTGAATATGTTAAAATTTAGGTACATTTTCTTATTTCAATTTAATATCTACATCTGGATTATCAAGTGAAGATTCATTGAATCTAACATATCTGTTAATGATGATCTTGTGAGTAGTAGGATCCCACAACCTGTATCCCTTAATTCCATCACCATATCCAACAAAGATATATCTTTTTGATTTAGGATCTAATTTATAACGTTGATGTTTCGGAATTAGAGCACATGCATCATAACCAAAAAAAAAATAGTTTAGAATAATCACAAGGATGACCCCTCCATAGCTCTTGAAGAATTTTTCATCCTATTGCAATTGATGGTGATCGATTTATCAAATAGAAAGTCGTAGATACTGCTTCTGTCCATAATTCCTTCTGCAAATTGACATTACTTAGCATACTTCTTACTCTTTCTAAGAGAGTCTTGTTCATGCGTTCAACAACTCCATTTTGCTGAGAAGTATATACAGTAGCTCTATGTCTTTCGATCCCAAATTCCTTGCAATAATTATCAAATTCCTTTGAATTAAACTCACCACCATTGTCAGTTCTTAAACATTTAATAGTTCTTCTAGTGATATTTTCTTCTAATGCTCTAAACTGCTTGAAAACTGTGAATACATCATACTTTCTTTTTAACATTTAGACCCATACTTTCCTAGAGAAATCATCTATAAAAGATACAAAATATGATGATCCTCCATATGAGGTTGTAAGAGATGGACCCCAAATATCAAAATGGATATAATTAAGGATTCCTTTACTAGTATGTTTTCCAGTTTTAAATTTCTACTTGCTTTGTCTCCCATATATAAAATGTTTGCAGAAATATAACTTAAAAGACTTTAAACTAGGAAGTAACATATGATCAGATAAAAATTTTAATCCTCTTTCGATCATATGGCCCAACCGTTGATGCCATAGTCGAATAGAATCACTATCATTTTCAGATACAGTAGAAGCATGATCTAACTCTATTATTCCTTCTAACTGAAAAAGATTTCCAACCTTCTTTGCTTTCATTACTAATAGGATTCATTTATAAATTTTCATTACTCCACCTTGAATAAAAGTTTTATATCCATTTATGTCTAACACTCCTAGAGAAATAAGATTTTTTCTGAGTTCAGGCACATGTCTTACATCAGTTAAGATTTTAACTGTCCCATCAAACATTTTAATATGGACGCTCCCAATTCTCACAACATTACATGAGAAATCATTACCTATGTAAACTACTACATCATTGACTAATTTATAAGATTTAAACCACTATTTACGGATCCACATGTGATTGGACGCACCAGAATCTAATAGCCAATGTTGATTACGATTTGAAAAATTAACTGATAAAACTTCACCACTTATACCTAAACCAGATGTCGAACTTCAACTTGTATCGGTCATGTTTGCTTCTTTATTTTCTGTTGTAGAGTCCCCTTTGGATGTTTTCTGTCTCTTCCAATAGTCCTTCTTCAAATGTCCCAATTTGCTGCAAAACCAACATTTTAAGCTACTCTTCTTCCCTTTCGATTTTGATCGAGAGTTGTTTTTCTGACTGAAATTTTTTTCTTTCGATCGACCTCTAACCATCATTGCTTCTCATGTAGAGGTTTCTAAATTTGACCTTTTTAGGTTTCTTCAGACAGCATAGCTCCAACAACATCATCAAATTCAATGGTTTCTGATGAACCTAGACTTATAGAAGTAACAAAATGATCCCATGACTCAGGCAGAGAACATAATAAAGTTACAATTTTATTTTCTGAATCAAATTTTACTTATATGCTATCTAACTGCACCAAGAGAGTATCAAAGGTATTCATATGATCGATTATTTTTGTACCTTCCTTCATGCGCAAGCTGTACAACTGTCTTTTCAGAAGAATCCTGTTGGTTAAGGATTTAGTTATGTACAATTTTTCTAGCTTTTTCCATAGTCCAACGGTTGTTTTCTCTGACACGATGTTAAATAAAAGATCATCCACCAAACACAATCGTATGCCGCTCAATGCTCTGTCATCGATGTCACTCCATTCGTCATCTTTCATGGCGAGAGGTTGATTGGATTTTCCCAAAAGTGTCTTCGCCACACCTTTTTGTATGAGTAAATCGTGCATCTTGACTTTCCAGATTTCGAAGTTATTTTTCCCATTAAACTCCTCTATCTCAAATCGATCACTTTGAGTTTTTTCCATATTGAATAGCTTGTGTCAATAATTTCCAATTTCAAATCATAATAAACAGAGATTTTACTTTAATAAAAAATCCCAAAGAATATGTAGAATGGCTATGGAGTTATTGCACAAATAGAAATACAACGGAATGCTAATACAGGTAAATCAAACCGCATATGTAAATCAAACTGCACTCATCATCAGACATATACCTCAGTTTAATTCTGCATGAAAATAAGAATGTTGAATTTTGATTTAAAGCTTCCAGCACGATCTCACAATGCTCCTCCCACTTGAACCACAAAACCAAACTCTATAATCAACTAAACTGCAGTTCCATACAATCTTCTCAATTGGAAGGGCAATGCTTGTTCAAAATGCCTACTCTGTGAATTTGGAAATCTCGGACCTTTGACAATAGCAGAATCTTTGTCACTGAGAGAAAACCGCTACTAATGCTAGACTTATGCTAGACTTTTTTATTATCAGTATCCACCCAAATACCATCATCCTCTTATACGAGAAGCGAGCTAGCGTAGATTGACCATTCACTACCAAACTTTACATAATCTTTTTCCCACATCGTAATTGTTTCAGAATTCCAATTCTAGTCGAATGTGGTAATTCATAGCTTTGGAGCAATACAGTCAATTTTGCAATCCTTGCCTAGCTTGCCAATCTCCATCGCAGCTCAAGAATTAAGAGCAAATGATGTCAACATCAGCCTTCACACAAGCTGCCTCAGCCTTCACACGAATTTTGTTTGGGCCTTCACGCAAGCTACCTTAGCCTTCACGCAACAAACAACAACCTGATTATTGCAAGTAGCCACTGGCGCAACAAACAATTATTTCACCAATAGGCAGCGAATCTATCTTGTTACTCCGATACGAAATGTAGGAATATACACAGCGGAAACTAAACTTAAATTGCAAACAGATCATTAAAATATGGAGACAAAATTTAACGTGGTTCACCCAACCAATCTGGGCTACATCCACCAAATAGAGCTATCGACTTTCTTATTATTCAACATGAAATTACAAAAACACATTTCTCACATCTGCTCTTCCTCTTCCTCACCCTCATATCTCTTTTTTGCCTCTATGGGCTTACAATTTATATATGTAGAGAAGAAACTTAATAATAAATTCAATTTCGTCCTATCACAACAAAATAGGATATAATATCTCCTCTTGAGGATTTGATTCCATCAGATTTGGAACAAATCCTATTGTTGGCATTATCCATGAGATTTAGCCAGTAAAATCTCAAAAAAAGAAGGGGTTGGCATTGGTTGTATACTTTTGGAACGTAGTTGTAATAAAGTTTCTATTGCATCCAAACTCGAATCTCAGTCTACTAAAAATGTTGTACAGGGGGGAGCTTTGAGTTAAGGACTTCATTAGACACTTGATGTTGGAGTAAAATGTCTTAAAGCTTACAATGCCTCTGAAATAATTGTTAGATATGTAAAAAAAATCATTCATTGTTGTTCAACTCAATATGAGGTTTGGGAATTAATATTAAAATTTTCAGCTTTTAATATTGATTTTGTTCTTACAATTGCAAATGAAGAAGAAGATATAGCCAATATATCTTCGAGGTTAATTCGAGATGAAAATTTTAGGCCTAGTTCTTTTCTAATAGAATTACATTTTAGGTCTTCAATACATGACAATATTAATACCAACCTGTTTAAAAAATGATAGGCGATAATCGACTTTCTGGAGGACATATTTAGTGATGCACTCACTGATGAAACCCCACACAAGTAGAATCTACAATATTTATTCATGATATGAACTTTCCCGAGATGGTAAATTTGTTCCCTAAGTCTACCATTATACTAGAACATCTTTAATATTTGCATAATAGATTCAAAAACCCCAAAAACTGAAAAACAAATACTTCTATCATGGGGACTGAAATTATTAATTTGGAGACAAAGGATAATCGAGAGTGCATTAATTCATGGATAGATGGTAATCCTAAAGAAAGATTTGATTTGATTAATTTGTTCAACCAATACAAATATCTATTTGCTTGGACCTATAATGATTTCAAAACTTTCGACCTTAACACAATGCAACATGTTATTCCTATAAAACCCCAAAGTAAATAGTTTCAGTAGAAATTTAGGAAAATGCATCCCAATTTTAAACCAATAGTTAAAGATGAATTGAATAAACAATATATAATACTAGGTGCACTCCCAAATGACAAAATTCTATCATGGAGCTTATCTTACATTAATGAGTATTGGGAAGTTGTGTATATTTTCTTTATAATAGCTACTAAAGTTGTAATGTTTCCCAAAGAAGAACATTCTACATCCAAGATGAGGGTGATGTGCTATTCCATTTGGGGTATCTTCTTTTTAAAATAAAAATAAAATATTCTCTAAATATAGGAGCAATGTAGGCTATAATAAAAATAAAAAATGAATATGCATGTTTAGATGGTTATAATTAAAAGCATTATAGCACATCAATAATCTCAAACTCTTTATTATCTCTCTATTTGTCCCCCATATATATATACATATTTTATTTTCTCTAAATTATAAATGAAATATTTTGGTTGTCCATATTATGTAATATAATTTCGTATCAACTTTAAAAAGAGATAAAGTAATTAGAAGTAAAAAAATTTGAATAAAATAAACATAGTATTTGAATAAACCATTTGAATGTCTACTTTAGCGATATCAAATTTATATATATTTATATACAGAAAGATAATTTTTTAATATTGGATATACTAAAATATTCAATGTTCAAGTAATTGAAATTTAAAAAATAAAGTAAAAAATGAAATACAATAAGAATAATAGTAGGGGGATGCATAATTCATTCAATTAATAATATAAATCTAACATGTAACATTTACAAATATTCATAATAATAAACAATTTCAATGGGAGTTATTAATCTAAAAAATTAAGTTATATCTATCTATATATATATATATATATATAAACAACTATGTAATATGAACAAGGTAGTCCATAATGCCTCAATGGACATGCTAACTAAAATATTTTAATGTGAACTACTTATATATTATATATTGTTTAAATTTTTTTATGTAGATATGATATAAAGCAATTGAAAGAAAGTAAGTTATGGTTACCATTTTTGAAGTAGTTTCACTATTTTATATTTTGGGTTTGTTTAGGTATATTGTTTTTTGCCAATTTTCCTTGAAACCCAACAAATACAAGTTTAACTTATGTACTCTATATAGTATTCAAAAATAAATTTTAAACATAGAAAAATTACAAATTGTATATACAAAGAGGGATAGAATCATTATAGATTCATTTGGATCTATCAAGACATGAGAGAACTGCAATCTTTTTTCAAATTTTACAATCTAAAAAAAATTTGCACTCAAAGAAATTTGATCCCTCCCAAAATATGCTAAATTGATGCTTAAGATGAATCTAAATTGGTTATTTAATTCAATCTATTGTATAAAAAATTAACATATCCATAAAACGATAACATGTCAAATTGATAATTTTCTAGTACAATCACTTGTCTTTAAGATGTAAAGTAACATAAATACATTTTAACCCAAAAACATTAACCTAAAAATTTCTGTGTACCAGCCTTCACAACTTTATTATTTTATTTTAATTTTCTTATAAATTAAAAAATAATATAAATTATGCTATTTAATACATTAATATATTATGTGATAAAAGTATATACATTATTATGTGATAATTATTAATAGTTTAATGTAAATTCTATCTAAAGATTAAATTTCTCATATAAAACTCATAATAAAGATAATAGTCATTAGCTAATTTAAAAATCTTAAAAATATGCAATCAACTAAAACCAAAGAAAATATGTAAAAGGACTAGGAGCACAAATCTGATATTACAACATAATAGTAAATTTAGCATCTTCTCTAGAAATGTTTGAATAGAGTTTTTGATGATAAAAATGGATTTAGCACCATCAAAAACCTTATAGCAACCAAAATGTATAAATAAAATTTTTAATTATAGAAATAGATTTAGCACCATCAAACACCAGTACTATATACATAATATTGAAATTTAATATCTATAATCTAAATTTACAAAAATTCTTACTAAATTTCAAAACTTGGCAAATAATGAGTGATGCTGGACACAGACCATCGTGTATCTTCATTAAAAAAAACCAACACTCTTTCCACTAAAAATGTTTCAGAAAGTAACACTGTTTCCACACAAAATGTTAAGCACATCACATAGAAATGCAAGTCAATACTATTCATTGACTTGCTTTGCCTGTTCTGTAAGTAAAGCATGTGGACCTTTTCCTCGGTTACGCTGATTAATATACACAGTCCTATACTCACCAGCTTTGACGATTTTGTAAAGACTGGGATGACCTGCATAGATCAGTTGGGAGCAACACCAATCAACACTGGTGTATTTCCCATTGCTTACTATCAGCAATAACACAATCCCCGTATCATTTTACAAAAGCTCTGCTAAAGTTTATTTCAAGTAACTTGAACAAATCGATATAAATCGCAAAAGAAACTTGAACATATTCACTTGCCTGTAACAAATCTCCGATGATGATAATAAGAGCTCCAGGAACGGAGGGCACAGTGAACCAGTCGTTGTCTTTCCAAACCTGCAGGCCGTCGAACCCAACATCGACCAGAACAGTCAACATATCTGCACTGAATAATTGATGAGGGCAAGGAGGGTAATAATTGATTCTCATTCGGAGCAGCGGTTCCTTGTTAAGCACTTGGATATAATTGGGATCCAGCCCAAACTTTCAGAAAGAAAACCCAAAGATAAAATATCAATATGCAAACTATATTAATTCTATATGTCTTAATCAAAGAGATTATACATATTTATACATGAGATAGTTCCAAGATAGGAAATCTATCTTGGACGCACAATAATGTGGCCACACACTAAACTAGGAATATTTATAGTTCTAGCTATTTCTTATAATGTAGGAACAAACTACTTAAATGGAGAATTACAGCCAACAATTAGGAATTACATATTCTAACATCCTCCGTGAATGACTACTTGTGGAGATATTGATTTACAAAATCTAGTTGTGGTTAATCATAAGAAAAAAAAATATGTAGATCTCCATATAAAGGAGCAACCATCCACCAAAATGCATGGGTACCAACCGCTGCAATAGCTGGTCTTGTAGGATGCCCTTCACATACATGGTTTTCTCAACCATTATCACTGCATACATGTACCTCTATCTACAAATCCACGACCACCAGCTGAATTGCATGTGCAAAACCTCCAACAACTGTGTCTGCGACTCAGATCCACCACCACCGGGCGAATCACATGTGCAAAAACCTCTAGCAAATATGACTGCAACTCCAATCTACCACCACCAGGCAAATCCACAACTTCGATATGCCACCATTGGGAAAATCTACAACTGCCACCACTTGGCAAATCCACAACTCCATCTGCCACCACAGGGCAAATCTGCAACTATGATCTACCACCACTGGGTAAATCCGCAACTCCGATCTGCCACCACCGGGCAGGAGATGGTTTCCAGCTGACCATAAACCATTACGAAGTGGTTTTGATATTACCACGAACTTTACACAAGGCTTTCATTGCATTCTCCATCTCTTGGAGTCTCCAGGTACATACAATGACCACTTACAAAACCATCGTAGACTTGCTTATAACATGCTAGGGAGTCTATCCCACAAACCCACACTAACTCAAAGAAAAATTTACTTTGCTGTCCATAATAATAATTGTTGCTCCTTCATTACCTCCTCTTTCATTGCTCACATCTTGGGCATTCTTGTCAAATGAATTCTTGGAACTCCATGCTTAACCTGTCATTTGTTAGAGTCTCGAATTCTAACAAAATAACTTTACCTACATTGATTTAGCTAGGCTCAATAAGGTTGAATAAATTTAAGCATGATTCCAAGAAACTAAATAAAAACATAAACTCTTCAGAATAATTTCTCTATCTCTGCCCAAGGATGTTTATTTTCCAAACATACCAGCAACCATTTTTCACCAACGATACGGGTCCACTGATAAAGAAACGGATTGACGAATTTTCAACTGGACTCAATGCAGTGCATTCCAGCACAAATGATCTAGACATAGGCACCACAGCCACATGAAGAGACACAATTTTCCCTTCTCAAAACACTAATCCAGGACTCCATGGTCCCATCCTCCGTCGTCCACAAATTCAGTGTCAACATGCATAAAATTCAACAATTTTACACACAAAAGCTCTTGTTTCAATATCCAATTCCCCTAGCATCGCAACGTAATGCCACTTCCCTGTTTACAATATCAAGGCTGGGTATATGATTCCAAGCATGCCTCCTCATGCTTGATAAGAGGCTGCAACAACGAAGATCCACTATTGAGCTAATCTCCTAACAATTGAAGATGCAGATCTGCAATCTCTTAACAGCTTTCAAACAAACAACCAAATTTCTATCTGCTTGCTAAACAAGAAAAGAAACTTCGGGCACTCTGTTTCCTTCGTTTTTTCCATCAAAATCTACTCTTCTGATCACTCTGGGCATACACAAAACTCAATCATCCTCCAATCTATGATGTAGCTCCAATCACTATCCTTATATTCCATTTTCATTGTCATGTCTTCATCATATCTAGTAGCAAATCAATTTGTCTATTGTTGAAATGGCCAATTCCAACAAAGACTCTAACTCATGACAATAGTTGACCAAACTAAATGTCACAATAAATAACTCAATTCTTTTAACCATATTTACATTAATGACATGACAATTTATAAAGAATAAAATTTAAACAATGGCAAATAATAATGCAACTGAAAAATTATTTCTGCCTTTAGACATGATTCCGAGAGAGAGTAGTGTAACCTCTACGTTATCTTCATTTAACTTATGATCAACACACCCAAGCAATTTCACCTTCCACCTTTGAAGACTGTCATCTTCCTTGTCTTGCTCCAGTTGATCCCTCAAAGGGATTTCATCCACACCCACACCTGTTGCAACTTACATCGATCCAATAGAATCACACAATGATAGCGATGCAATCAATGGCTCCAAAGAACTCTAGCTTTTGTTGATCAAGGTCTGCTGGGCAGATCACTGCAAAATCAGCCTTCACAGCACTCGGCCTTCGCTAACAGCAAATCACAAGTTCCCTTTGAGAACTCGGCCCATATCAATTGCCTCGTACACCCTCTCGCCGTACAACATCACACAATTTCAAAGCAAATAGCTTTGAATCCTCCAAATGCCTCCTGGTTGCTGGTGTTTGTGAATGAACGTTGGCTCCACCTCCATCATCTTGTGTAGCCAAAGCTTCAGCTTCCTTCTTAGATTTTAGCCTCTCTTCGTCACCATTTATCACAGCCTCAACTATAATCATATTAGTTGCCTCTATTTCCCTGGTCAAATGATGAATGTTCATATGATCTGGTATGGGAAGCTCCCGACATCCCATGGCAGTAAGGAGTGTAGATTTACCACATCCATTAAGCCCAAGTAATCCATATTGCCTTCCATAATTTAGTTCGAGCTCTGAATCAAAAATCAACTCATGACCATCGAATGTAACTGGGAGGGACTCTATATGAATATCTCTAGAGAGGGCATGAGAGGTAAGAACTCCAGTACACGTTCAATCAGATATCTGTAATTCCGCCAGCTGATTGGTTGGCCTCTCGGCATGTCCATTCTGCGACACCTTTGTTGACGCTACCTTTGATGATGTCGTTGCCGTTGCTACTTTGTTCTACAACCTTCTAAACGATATTACAATGAAATTTGTGCCGACACCAGAAAGTACTTTTAGAAATCCTTGAAAGAGAAAAAAAAATGGGCTGACATACCCCCAATTACCAAAAATTGGTCATTTCTCCACCAATCATCAATACCAACCCCACTCCATCGCATCTCCAAAACACTAGTTGTAATGATACAAACAAAGAGAGCAATAAACCACAAAATAGCATAATTGCTAATCTCTGGAATTATAAATTTTTCCAGTGAGCAAACATACAGCAGGTAAGGTACAATAAGCTAACAAGGGTAAGGATGTCCATGGATACACAGGTGCATTTATATATGACAATCTTTCCAACCATTTCAACCCACCTCCATATCCAAACCAAATGGGGCAATGCTTGCTCAGGAAACGTTCTACTGATCCAAGAGCCCAACGCAATACTCGATGGAGATACACAGCACAACTGTGTCAGCAAAAATTCAACGGAGGCTCAACCACACGATCACCAAGGTAGGCAGTGCTCCTTAGCATAGCTATAAAAACAGTGGCACGATCCAAGTGTGCTCCTACCACAACGTCTACGCAGGCTCAACTTTCAACAGACTTCTCCTTGCGGCAGAAACGAATAACAACCCCTCCAGGCTCGGCTTCCACAACCTCTACTCGGCCTCCTCGACATCCAATGAATGAAACTGCTACCAGATTCCCACTGAATCGAGGACAAGAAAACACAAATCGATCTGTCTTGGGTAGAGCATTCGCTCCTCCTCTATCTTGCGCTTCCAGTAGTCGAAAAACACAAAACAGGTAGGAAACAAAATTTCACAAACAATGGAAAAATTCCTGAACAGAAGAATCCACAAATTCACATACCAAGCCTTCACGCGGGCTCGACCTTCACGCACACAACGGTATTGCCTATATCTGCAACATCACTGACCAGAAATGGATTGTTGTCTTCTCACAGTAGATCCACACTAAAATATGGAGGAGCATGGGTCTTCAAGTGATCTCGGCTTCAGCTAACTCAATCTTATTAAAGAGATCTCAGAATCCATATGGAAGAGCAAGAACATGACACAAATTGAAACCCCTTGAACCAGCTTGATGCTCTCTTACCAATCTGATGAACTAACAAATTTAATATAATATAGTCATTTATTTTCCTATGCCTAGGAAGGGCCAAAGGCCCTTACTTGCTCTAAAGCTCTGATACTAAGATAAAATATCAATCTGCAAACTATATTAATTATATGTCTTAATCAAAGAGATTATACATATTTATACATGAGATAATTCCAAGATAGGAAATCTATCTAGGACACACAATAATGTGGTTGAGAGATTCTCTCAACCACACACTAAACTAGGAATATTTATAGTTCTAGCTACTTCCTATAATGTAGGAAAAAACTCCTTAAATTGAGAATTACAACCAATGGCAAGTAGGAATTAAATATTCCAATATCCAACAACTTCTCCATAAGCCTCATTACCTCTTCTCCATATTTTTCATATGTTTCCCTTCATAGTGCATACAGTAATGTATCAGAATGCAAGCATGCTCATTATCATTATCAACGTTTTGAAATATTTCACACAATCTGTATAGTGATGTATCTGTAGGTCGAGGGCATTTTGGGCCAGTGGTCAACTGCTTTGGCCTCTTCTGGAGAAATATAATGAAAAAGACCATCAAGCATTAGAGTAACAGGCCTCACAGGGCACTGTTTCAGTTTCTCTTCCACAAAATGACCTGATTAATAATCATGATTCCTAAGTTGGTTGGATAATCGATAAATAAATGAAAAAAGAAAAGGAAAAACTATGAAAACTATAAAACCTAAAAGAAACCCCATTCTTGAGATGCTTGGGCTATTTGGCTGACAATGTTGGAACGTTGATCGATGTGTTCCATGCCTGCTATATCGATGACAGGAAGAGACCACTTGACTTGAACATCAGGACGAGATGGCCTCCAATCGAATGTAGCATGCAGGGACTTCCTTCACTTGGCTTTCATGTACTGTCCACACCAGATCAATTGGCATCTGAGGCCTTTGAAGCTGTTTGCGAAGAACATCCATGGCAGCTGATGAAGAATCCATACTCGTAGCAGTCAATGGAATTGGAGTTGGAGTTGGAGTTGGTGAGACACAATTTATAAATATTTGGAAACCCTTGAAGGGTGGAATTGGAGTAATATTTGGGAGAATGATACTTCTAAGATATTTTTTTTTAAAGACAATAGAAAAATTTTGTTTTAAAAAGTCACTTTTTATTTTTGTAATTTTAAATTAAAATTTAATATTAATTGAATTGTCTTAAATATAAAATTTAAGACAAAAAGAGTTTGAAACAAAAAATGTTTTAAGATAAAACTTTATATTTAAGACAAAAAGAGTTTGAGACAAAAATATTTTAAAAGAAATATTTAAAATTAAGACAAAAATAATTTAAGACAAGACAAAAATATTTTAAGACAAAACTTTCTATTTAACACAACAGAGTTTGAGACAAAAACAATTTAAGACAAAACTTTATATTTAAGACAAAAACAAACAAAAATATTTTAAGACGAAACTTTATATTAAGACAATGGCCACCTAAGAAAACGGAAATTAAGACCAAATTCATTTAAGACAATTAATAATTAGGACAAAACCATACAATATTATCTAACATGACTTGCAAAATTGACTATGATAGTGCACCCTAAGTCAGCAAACGTGGAGGCTACTATTGTCTCGTGCATATACAGAGGTTGTTATTTCACTTATTATTCACGTTATCTTATATAAAGACAACATTTTGTTGGGGTCTTCGTTTTGGTGGGGTAGCTCACTCTAAAGAACGCGACAACTTTTCCTTGCAAGATTTCTTAGACATCAATCCCTTTTATGTCTCTTCAATCTATATTGATAAGATTAGAGACAAATTGTATGTTGCTACATTCGACAATACTACACAGAGGGGGATTTTAAGACAAAATAAATATTTTGTCTTAAAATTTTCGATACGAGGCGCTAGTAAAAAAGGAAAAAGTAAAGGATTAGGTGTTTGTATTTATGTTGTTGATGGGTTCTTCAGGAGGCAGAGTGATGGAGGCTGAAAACCACTTATGGGATTTAGGGAAATGGAGTCTGACAATAGAGGTTCTTCGTGAGAGGAGTGATGGAGGCACTTTCGCTGAACATGGATAGTTAGTAACATAGTTGGAGTCCTTTTCCGAGTCTCCATTGATTCTGTTTTAATTTATGTTTTTTTGACTGTTTTATTTATTTTGAACTCCACTTCCATCACTTGCTTGCTGCTATTAGTACATTGTTGTGTTGAATCTTCTGACAGTCATCAACAACATGGATTATATTCAGTTAGAGGATGGTCTAGACAAATTACAGAATATCTGTTGGTAAACAATATGCCTACTTAAAAATATGTACAAAAACTTTTGTGAGAAGGAGACGTCGAGGACAAAAGATAGGATTGTGGAAGCATTAGTCACAAAATTCACAAGGGCGGTAATTTTGGATGTAAGTGTGGAGGTAGATGCTTTAATGAAGAATTTGTTGGTGCAATTATTGGTGTTGTTTGGACGTGCAATTCCTCTAAACATAATTATCTGAGTTATATTAAGTTTTTATCCTCATTCTCAATGACATGAGGGATCTCTATTGGTTCCTTTGTTTCAAGGTACAGTAACAAAAATTTATTTTTCACTCTCGTTATTGGTTAACTATATGGTCTATATTAGACACACTAGCTGGTTGTTTACATTGTCTTTCTTCTAAACCCTTGCTCCTGTGGATCTTCCTACTCCTTATCTCGTTTAGGAATGGTAAATCAAGAGATTTTCGAGGATTTTTGTTGCTAAGTGTTGTTCTTCTCTATGGTCTATCTGATACACATTGGGTGGTTGTTTTACATGGTATTTCTTTTGAACCTTTGCTCCAATGGATCTTCCTGCTCCTCTCTAGGTTGGGATTGGTCGATAGGAGTGTTTCCGAGGATCTTTAATACTACATAAGTGCATTAATTTTGATCGGTGGAGTTGGTAGCATATTCCAATTTTGAATTTGATCATGAAGGGTCATTAATTATATGAGAGAATTTCCATCAATGGTTTGCGCCTTCATTGAAGATCTTTTTTGATTGTGTCATTAATTAGGTTTTATGAAGGAAATTAGTTGATGGTGATTGGCGAGTCTATTTTATTTGAAGGGGCTTTCTAGTGGATTGAGTTGGTGACAACCTACATCGAGTGGTGTCAATAATTGATAAGTGACATTAATTTAATTTGTCTACACATTTTTTTGAGGTTTTTTCACACACTACTACATAATGTATTTTCTAGTAACACTCTCTACTTTGGTTCATAAATAAGTGGGATTTTAGAGTGTCGAGGGTGTCCGTTTTACAGCTAGCCTTTACATCTATCAGTAGGATGTCACTTGATACTGAAGGAAATTAGAGCGGTGATGTGTCGTTACTCAATGTGTTCTTTCATGTGACTATTGAGGCGGAGAGTCATGGCTACCCCAAGTCGGGAGTCTATCCCTTTGGGACATCTTCTGTACATGAAAATATACACGTAGATTCGAATGTTTCAGTATCCCCACTATTTATTGAACCCAAATGTGGTAATCTATGGAAAATGTTTTTTCATCATTCATGGAAAAAGAAGGAAGTTTAGGCTGATCTAGATTATCAGAAACCTGTTTTTGATTCCGATGTTTTTCAAGGAAAATGATGCCACCTAGGATAACCCGCTGGTGGTTCATAAGGGCGAAGACTTTCACTCTTTCTAGATGCCTCTAGGTCTTGGGTCGTTAACCTATTTCCTTACGTCCAAGGAAGACAAGCTCTTAGACAAGGAAAAGCAATTTTAGGGCATACTCGAGGCCCATTCATTCACATAGCTATGTAAATATATTGAAAATAATAGATACAGTATGTCTATAATAAATTATAAATGAAATCTAAATAAGAACTTACCCACTAACATAGTGGGCCCCACCTTTAGATACAATGGATGGGACACCAACAACAATAACCTAAAGTTGAACTATACTAAATATTCAAAGTTGAAATAAACATAATTGATAATTCTTGTATCTATAGTCCAAAATTCTAAGGTATAATGGATTTCGGTGATGTAGAGGTGAGTTAAACACCTAGACCTAGTAAACGTGCAGTGCTCACAGGGACATTGGAGGGAGAGGACTGAATGCAACCATCAATGGTTGGACAATAGTTTCCAATAGTGAACAATATTTTTTTCCCTCCCACACACATTTCCAACCTGGGAGGAGGGAAAATGACATGAAAGGGGGTGGCCAAAGGAAAGGGTTTTCCAGTGACGAGTTAGGAAGGACATGGGTCCATTTGAGGTTGGGCCAGAAGGGCAAGGCCTAAATAACCAGAAGGATGCTTCGACCAGAAGAATACATGGGGAGCACAACAAAAGAGGGGAAAAAGTAGAGAGAACATAGTGGGAAGGGAGGGGAGAGGAAATAATATAGGGAGGAACACTGAAGAGTGAGAAGAAATCGAGGGAAATAATCAAGCGTTTTGATGGCACAGCTCAGGCCCAGATAGCAGTGGGATAGAGCTACAAGACTTGTAATGTCGTACCACCAAAGGTGAGTTAGATCCATTCTAGTTCTCATTCTATATATATCAATTCATTGAAAATGAATAAAAACCTAGGGTTAAGATCAATGAAGGTGTATTGATTGATAAAAGAAACCATGCCTACAATCTCAATCGCTTGTATTATTCTAATGCATGTCCTATTTGTTGCACTAACATTATTGTGTCTACATAAGGAGGCTAGAACTCTTAATCTCCCTGTGTGAGGAATGATCCTTCAGTAATGCCAATCAGTGGATTTTTATTTACATCCTAGCGTTCCACTGCTTGGATGGAATTATTTTGTCTAGGGAAGAAAGATTGAACCCATTATTCGGTAGAGAATGAATGTGATCATTTTATGTTTCATAAAAGTGTGAAATTCATATCTGGTAAGAAACAATTGGAATAGTTTTCATGTTCCATAACAGAGTAATATAACTTTATATCCTTTCGCCTTTCAGTAAGCATGGCTATGTTGGCTTATCTAAGGTTCCTAATTAAACAGAAGGGTGGGGGTGTGGAACCAAAACCTATGGAATCCCTCATGGCTATTGGGTGGAGGAAGATCTCCTGTGGAATCCCAGAATATGTCTGCAAGCTGAATCCAGAAGGGTGGAGGTGTGGGAACAAAAACTCTATAATCCCTAATGCCTGGAAGTTAAGACAATGTCGTGATCCTAATTATCTTAAAATATTACTTGTTTGCCATGGTTCGTAGAGCCATCCAACTAGTAAAATTGAATAGATGTCTTGTTGCTGCATATGCACATATTGACAATAAAGAGAGTTTTCAGTTGAGAATGTGGTGTGGGAACAAAACCTTTGTAATCCCTAATGCCTGGATATTAAGACAATGTTGTGATCCTCATTATCTTAAAATATTACCTTTCTAGCATGGTTCTTAGGGCCACCCAACCAGTAAAATTGAATATATGTCTTGTTTCTCCATATACACATATTGACAGTAAAGAGAGTTTTCACTAGAGCATGTGATAAGAGTGGCAAGCAATTTGTTACTATGCTTACCTATTCATAGTGCCCTTCTTTTCTCCTTCATGTGGGTTTCTTGAGGTCTTAAAAAAGACTTCATTTTTCCAATGAGATGGAATTTTTCTTTCACACATGTATGGAAACGTACTTTGCAAATCATATAGTAATAGATTCATAAGATGATATTATTGGTATTGGTTGCACCTTATTTGGAGGAATCATTTTTATTGTAGGCGTTGGTACCTCTCTATTGGATATGTTTGGTGATGTGAAGACTACTCACCTTCTATTAAAGATTCATACTAACTCTAACAAGCGTATGGATGCTTGTTTACAAAGGGAGACCCCTCTCATCTCTTCTCGTTGGATTATTTGTTTGTTCATGCTAATTGTTTTTCTCAAATTTATTTCTCCAAGGGCTTGAGACTATTTTCTTGATTTATTTTACATGGCCTCGTGAAATAATAAGAATGGAGATTGTCTCCACATATTTTCCATTTCACTAAGATACAAATAAAAAGAGTCCAATTCTATAGCCAATAGACTAATAGCCTCTTGATACACCTTTAGTGAGTTAAGCATAGCTCTCACCTACCATTGCAGCGCAATGAAATGACATCTAATAGCTCTAGCATAAAAGATTTTGTTTTTCTACCTAAGAAACTAGTATAAATGGCGTCGTTGTGAAGGAAACGATCTCCATTGGGGATTTCCATTTTTGCTGCAACATAAAAGAAGAATCTTGGTGTTGGAGGAAGAGATAAAATATCTTTGCCAAAAACACAATATCGTCACTCTCCTAGTGCCATTTTTGTTAACTCATTAGAATGTAGGTAATGCATAAGAATTCATCAGTATTTATGAAATTTCCTCTCTTTCCGATAAGAAAATAGGTTCATCCTAATATTAATATATAAAATAAGGTTCGTTAATATGTATGGTTAATTTTTTTTTTATGATCCTATTTCTTTAAAGGATATCTAATTTTTGAATTTTGTTTGGTATAAGATATGGTGATATCTTTAAATATGAGGTAATTTTGGGTAAAATTAGAAGTGGAACAAAAAGTTGTCATTTGAATTTCCTTTATAGTAGTAGGATACATGAATTTTCTATTGAAAGGTTTTGTTGTGGCCTAACATGGAATAATCTTTGGATGAAAAGGTTCATTATGGGTGGTATGTTTTTTAGCCCTTAAACTCATTAGATTCTTTTTCTATTCATGGTATTTGTTGTTCTCAACTTAAAATCCCTAAATCTTCCTAAAATATCATGACAATGTAACTTTCGGAGGCATTTTTGGACAACCCCCCCCCCCCAAAAAAAGTCATTAGAATAAAATTTTTAGAAGTTATTATTAAACGATCGCCTCCAAATGTTCAATTCTCATGAATTTTGGCAGAGGGGGATCTTTTGGTGTATTGAACAGGACAAGGGGACATAAGGGTAGCTTGGATGTGTATAAGAGAGAGGTTCGTGCATGGTTTAATGAGATCTATAATCCTAACATTAGAGAATGATAACCGGCCTTATGGCCTTATGGTATAGGGGCTAGGGCACCTATAAGTAACGCAATGAGAGAAATTGATAGGGGAAACCCAAATAGTTGTGATAATGGGATTAGGGACCACATTATCACAACCCATAAGCACTTAAACCATAACCACTAAAGTTCCTATCCCTTTAACCCCAAAGATAGAATACCTTAACCCCACACTCATAACTCATAAAAAATTAACCCCTTCATCCCTTAAAGCCAAAGCCACTAACCCCTTAACTGCTAACCCCTGACTTAGAATTCTTGAACCCCATAAAACCTAATTCCATATCCTCTTAAGCCTTTACCCTTAACCCTTAACCCCTAACCCCTTAACCTGCTGACACCTAAATACCATAACCCTTAGCCACTTAACCCCTAAATCCCCTGACCTGTAAGCCCTTGATGGCTAACCCTTAACCCCTAAATCCCTTAACCACTAATCCATTAACCTCTAACCCTTAAACCCCTTAACCCCTAAACCCTCTAAGCCCTAACCCTTTACCCTGTACCCTTAGCCCCTTACTCCTAAAACCTCAAACCCCTTAAATCCTAAATCTCGTTATCCTTTCTCCCAAACCATAGGTGTTCCAACACTAATATTCTTGGCCATATTATGTTTTTTCCTCCTAACTACTCCAAATACAACCTCTAAGCACTAGTTGGGTCCAAGGAAAAGAGCTACAATATCCCCAAATCCAATCTACATTTTATGAACAATCATATTTCCCCCAAATATCCTCCACATATTTTCCTTGGTGTATTGGAGTTTGAAAAATACATAGGATGCCGTAAGAAATCATAATCCTAAGACTGAACTTCCCTAATGAATATGAGGCCCTAAAAATCAAACAACATCTTAACTTCTACCGAAAATTACTAAAATTTTCTATCCTAAAGATGTAATTAGAAATTCTATAGAATTATAGGGCAACAAGGAAACCAACTTCCTCTTTTAGAAATCTCTAAGACCTTCTTGAGGGCCACTAATTTTTTTAAAATAAACTGTTTAAATTATCCTCTTGCAACAATAGCTATCAATGTATCCTTGTAGGCCACCTCGTTTAACAATAGTAATATCAGTGTCCTGGGCATCTCTTCGAATAGTTTGATGAACAATTTGTTCACCAAACTGGCAAGGGTTAAAAACTGCTAAGTGGAGCTTGCAGAGATGAAACTATCGACAACTTCTTGTTGAGTTCAAGTCTCTATATTTCTCACAGGGAAGTGTTTTTCCTTCTCGCATGGTGAGGGCTATGATAATCCCAAATAATCAAATCAATGAAGGCTATCAAGTACCCGTTTATGTATTTATCACATTCGATTCTCTGCATTTATCACAAGGACAGGGTGGGGAGAATCCCAAATGATGGATCAAGGAAGGTCGTAAAGTACCAGTCTCTATATTTTTCACAGTGTAGTATCTATATTTTTCATGTAGTTTGAAGGCATTGAATTAGTTTTGAATCTATTTCCAACTGGAAAAAATAATTTATGCATATAGCTAGCTAAAATGTAACCTTCTAGAAGAGTAGAGATAAAAAATATCAACCTCCATTTCAAGCATAAATTTTATGTATAAATTGGAAATGAAGTGATTCAAAATGGTAATCTAGATTTTAAGGGGCATCAAACCCATAAATTTTTTTAAGAAGTACCTTCTTTTGGTCCCCCAACTTATAATTGTTTTCATTATCTCATCATACCTTGCATTTTAATGCTAAATCTTGGCATGGAATGGAAGAATAATCCATATATTACAAATATCAAAGTTTCCACAATATCCTACGTGTATGGCAGTTTTCTTAAATGGAAAGTTGTTTAAATAACCAACTAGCTGCACATTCCCACATATTGCTAGGGGTTACTAAGATAAACCATCCTGCATGTTGCCATTAGGATTGGCTATCCTCTAATATCCATCTGTTCAATATGTTGTGTGGTATTCCACACGGTAGAGTGACAAACTATACTACATGAACAATTTTTCATATTCCACATAGTAGAGTGCCAAACTACAATACATGAATACTTTTTCATATTCCACATAGCAGAGTGCCAAACTATAATACATGAACATTTTTCATATTCCACATAGTAGAGTTCCAAACTATAAACCAATGTTTGTTTTTCTTCGAAACGAAAATACATTTTTAAATGGAAACAATAGAGAAAAACAATATACTTTTTAATTCTTACATCTTAATCATGGAATACTATAATTGAAGATTTATTTATTTATCAATATTATCTACAATGTGAGCATATCTAAGCTTTTGTTCTTGGACTAATGTTTCATACAATCCTCAACTGAAATAGAAAAACATGGTCCATTTGAAATGACTAGATCTTGAAGTAGAACAAGAAGGATAGTCACATTCACTTTCCCAACAATATTCTCCATCTCGATTCGACCAAGAGCAAAAATTTCAAAAAAAATTCATCTCCATGTAATCTTCCCAACTCCACTGCGAGGTCTCCTCGATAGCCCCTTGACATTTTTGTTCAATAAAACTAGAATCATCAGTAAATACAACAATGCAACATTAAACATCAAATGCCTCATCAATAACGTCAAACACCAACTCCTCCTGAAGTGCAATAAAATCAAAAGGAAAATAAGTTCTTCTGTTTGCATGTAGGTCTTCTAAGTCAGACAATGCGATTGCATGCACATAATGTCTCACAAACTCCGGCTTCCATGGACCCTTCTCAAATTGAACATGCACCAAACAATATTTCCTAGGATCTCACTTCAAAAATCGTTCTAAACTAAGACAAAAAACTCAACATCTATCTAATAATCTACCACAAAGAATCTCAATTGTAGGAATGGTTGCAATCCATAATCTAGTACGCAAAATCTTCTTTATTCAATTCCCAATGCAAGAAAATGCTTTGAAGGTTTTATTTATTTATATGAAAATAATTGTCATAGAAGTATTGTTGATTTAATCATTTTACATATAGGAAGGGGTTGAAGTTCATGATAACACCGATGGAGTTTTTGACTCTGGATATCTCATTACCGTCAGTTAATGGTCAATTATTTCAAGATATTTTATTCAGTCCAGTAAGCATTTGGTCCTCATATTTCTATTTATACCTGTTCTTATGCATATCCCTTGACATTTTGGATTTGTTTACTTGATCGTTTATGTAGTTACGTCATGTGGTAATCAAGTGCATATTATGTTAACTGTATCAGTGATGGCACATTTAGGCATATAATGTAAATAATACCATAGTCATCTCAAATCAGTATGATATTATATATATTTTGTATGTTTGGAAATACATATTGAAATTACATTCACATAATTATAGTAAATATACTAGAAATAATAGAAACGTTGTGTCTATAAATAAATTAATAAATAAAATCTAAATAAAAATTTAACCACTAACATAAATTAATAAATAAAATCTAAACAAGACATTAACCACTAACATAATAACATAATGGACTTTCCAAGGGCCACACACCTTTAAATACTTTGGCTAGGACCTCAACAACAATAAACTAAAGATGAACTACACTAAATATTCAAAGTTGAAATATAGATAATTGATAATTCTTGGTATCTATTATGCACATTTATAAGTTATAATAGATTTCGGTGATGGAGATAGGAATTAAACATCGACACCTAGTAAAATTGGGGTGTGGAGGGAGAGGACTGAATGCAACCATCCATGGTTGGCAGATAGTTGGAAATAGTGAACAAGAATTTTTTCCCTCCCACACACCTTGCCGACCTGGCAGGAGGGAAAATGGCATGAAAGGGGGTGGCTAAAGGAAACCATTTTCCAATGACGAGTTAGGAAGGACATAGGCCATATGAGGTTGGGCCTGAAGGGCAAGGCCTAACTAACCAGACGGATGATGTGAGCAGAAGAATACACGGGGAACGCAACAAAAGAGGGTAAAAAAGAGAGAGAACGCAGTGGGAATGGAGGGGAGAGGAAATAATATAGGAAGGAATATAAAAGAGTGAGAAGAAATCGAAGGACATAATCAAGCGTGCTGATGGAAGAGCTCAAGCCCAGACAATGGTAGGATAAAGCTGCAAGACCTGGAACGGTGTAGTAGCAAAGGTGAGTTAGATACATTCTAGTTCTCGTTCGATATCTATTAGTTCATTGAAAGAGAAAAAAAACTTATGGTAAAGATCAACAAAGGTGTATGTATTGGTAAAGGAAACCATTCCTGCAATCTCAATCACTTGTGTTATTCTTACTGCTACAAGTCCTATTTTCACTGCCCCATGTTCTTCCTTTTTATTCTTCTTCTTAGGATGTATTACCTACATCTCATCTTATCCTATGGGAACTGACATCGCTTTGTCTACATAAGGAGGATAGAAACCTTAACCTCTCTGTGTGGGGAATGATCCTTCAATAATGCCAATGAGTGGATTTTTCTTTACATCCTAGCGTGCCATTGCTTGGATGGAATTATTCCTATGAGGGAAAAAATATTGAACCCATTATTTGATAGAGAATGACTAGGATCGTTTTATATTCCATAATAGTGTGAAATTCATATTAGATAAGAAACACTTGGAATAGTTTTCATGTTCCATAATAGAGTAATATAACTTTAGAGCCCTTATCCTTTCATTAGGCATGGCTATTGTTGGGTTATCTAGGGTTCCTAATTAAATATAAGTGTGGAGGTGTGGAAAAAAAACCTCTGGAATCCATCATGGTTGTTTGATGGAGGAAGATCTTCTTTGGAATCCCAAAACATGTCTGCAAGTTGAATCCATAAGGGTGGATGTGTGGGAACAAAGCCTCTTTAATCCCTAATGCCTAGGATATTAATATAATGTTGTGATCCTAATTATCTTAAAATATTACCTATATGGCATGGTTCTTAGAGACACCCAACCAGTAAAATTGAATAGATGTCTTGTTGTTGCATATACAGATATTGACGATAAAAAGATTTTTTAGTTGAACATGTGGCTTGGGAAGAAAACTTCTATAATATCAGCTTGAATCGTTGGTCATCAATTTTAAATATATTCTCATGCCTAGCTTGAATCCTTGGTGAGCAATTTGACATATATTCTCGTGCATGCAAGGCACTAAGGATTGGGTTTTAGCTAGAGCAATTGGTAGGCGAGGAAATGAGGGAAGAAACTATAATGATCTTGATTGGGTTACAAACATTGATGGAAGAAATTTGATGAAAGATTATGTATTTAATTTTTGTGGGGGGGAATCAATTGATGTAGAAGACAATACTATGTTTCTTGACAAAGTCTAGAGGCAGAGTAAATAACCTTGTACCAAGTTAGAAAGGACTGGAAGCAACTCTAGAAATAGGTCCATTGATGGATGCTTTTATTGATAACATTGTAAATTTTCCATTAATTGTAACACACAAAATTAGGCATTGTTATTATGGTTAATTTTTTATCCTTTCTTGTAACAGATTATGAAAGTGGACTAGCACTTTGAATTTCCATTTTCCAAATTTTCCCTTATGTCTGGTGCAGCTGAATACAAGCATAAGTCAGACATTCATTTTCTAGTTCACTTTTCACAACCTAAAGAGTGGCATATGATCACTTTAGAATAAATCAACAATTGTTTTATGTGTTGGGCTGAGAATTTTACTCACTGGCTCTCAATCAACTATTTAAGTTATGTATACTTGTAATTGTAAATGGATATTCCACCTAGCACAAGATTTACTTGTAATTTATTAGATCCATTGGAATTTTCTTAGGTTTCACCTAGTTTGTTCTCATTGGGGAGCATCTCCAATATTTGACAAATAATAGCCTCTTGATAAAACTTTAATGAGCTATGCATAGCTTTCACCTATCGCTGTAGCTCAATGAAATGGCATCTAGTAGCTCTAGCGGAAAATAGTCCAATTTTATGCCCAAGACGCCAATATAAATGGTGTAGTTGTGAAGGCAACTATCTCCATTAGGGATTTACATTTTTGCTGCAACATAAAAGAATCATCTTGGGATTGGAGGAAGAGATAAAATATCTCTGCCAAAAACACAATATCATCACTCTCCTAGTTCTGTTATCTTTTGTTAACTCATTAGAATGCAGGTAATGTATAAAGATTCATTAGAATATATGAAATTTTCTCTCTTTCCAATAATAAAATAGCTTCATCCTACAATTAATACATAAAATAAGGTTCATTAATAAGGTTACCTAGATGGGACTCCTTACATAATTCTCCCTTGCTCCTACCAAGCACGAAAATGTTTAGTAAAATTGATGTGCACCCTACAAGATTGTATCCTCATGGCCTAAGGTAAGGCATCCCTCTATGTCACCCTTGACTATTGCATTAATGGTACATTATTAAAGAGTAAAAAACTTATGGATATTTATTTGTGTTGAGTTTAGTGGATAGTATAGGAGAGTTTTTTTAATTAAGTTTTGTAATTTCTCATCATACTTTTGAGAACTTTCTTCAACCATTTTATTAATCTCCTTTAGCTTAGAGATTTTTTTTGTTCAATGTTTAGCCTCTAGAACTTAGATATAAATATTGCCTTTAACTTGTACGATGCCTTAGCTACACCCTAGGGATAAATCTATATGAACTTCATGCACAATTAGAGAAGCTTCCCCCACAATGTGTTTAGGAACTTTATAAACCTAGAAACTAGCATTGCAATACTTTTCACCCTCTAGATGAATCCACATAAGAACCAATGTTGTTTTTCATCACCATTACCCTTTATATTGTTGGTTGGATAGTAAATACATGTGCTTCCATCCTAGAATGATGGAGCTTAAATGCATTTGGTTGTACCATAAATAAAGTGTTGTCTGGTGTCGATATGAGAAGAACTCTTAGTCTTCGATATACAACAATGTTGATGAGCATAAATAACTGCTGAGGATTTTCCTTAAATTGAATTAGGATAAGCCATGCTTGCTGCATTGTAAATTCTACTTTAACCGTGCTTTAAGAATTCAATCTTTGACATATTCAGGGAATAAAGGAGGACCTCAAGAGGCATAGAAATTATATGTGATCTTATCATCCAGGATACTGTCATATCACCAACTCTCTGTAGTGTACTTTAGAAATGTGATTAATCATAACGAGTAGTTGTCCAATGTATGAGGCTTATCCATAAGTTGTCAATTTCCGTATTAGTAACTTTTCCATCCTTTAAACCTAGCACATACATCATGAACATCATAGCTCCCTTTGTATATTGAAAAATTAATATTGCCCAAAACATATCCATCTAGATATTTGCAACCTATAATTAATACTTTGATCCCTGTGCCAAAATCGTCCAATTATAATCATAAAACTTATATGCAGTCTCTAAGGAAACATAGATATGAGTTATGAGGGTCATCATATTCAGATGACATGACTTTTCTCAACATTGAATAAGAAAATCATCAGGGATGTTAGAGCTCCCTCTGAAGTCTTGGCTATGAAGAGGAGGCTTTCTCATTCAGAAAATTCTTTATAGGATCTCGTCTCAATGTAATAATACTAGGATCTTATGCTTACCATGCTTTTCAAGACATTATGTCATGAACTAGCTTCAAGGATGAAATCTTCAATTTCTCAAACATGCAGATGTAGTTGATTCTTCATAGATAAGCTATCCTCTGTCTTGTTCACAACTTCATTTGTGAACAAGATTATGACATATCACCATGGAAATTGGACAGTAAGGATATCATACATATTTTTGGATTGAAAAGAAACCATAGATGATGTTAGGATGTATGTGGTGATATGTCATACATAGGACTGATGCCACATATAACTTTCAAGGTGGTTGTTTTTTTTTTTCTAAATAAGCTTAATCTATTAATCAACAGAAACATGAATATTTACATCAGGAGTTAACTAGGACTACGCCTGAGGTCGAGGCCTGTTGAGCAAAAATTCATAGTTGAGCACTGCCCTCTGAGAGGGAAACCAGTGCATAAGGTGTTCCAGCAAAAAACCCATGCAGGGGAAGAGTCTATTTCTAAAAAAAAAGCCTATGATACTTGACCAAAACCAGAAAGACATACATAAACATTTTGCATAAAGAAAACAGTGCCATAGCAAAAAACCAGGAACAGTGGAGGCGTTACTCATCCGGTTCCTCTTCCACGACCCTGCACCAAAACTCATCTGGTTCACCATCAGTATTATACAGGTCCTCTGTGGAGTGAATGACCTTCTCAGTAGCTGGGGTGCGCTGTCCATCGCCCGGATGAGGCTGGTGCTAAGCATTTGCAGTGTCAGGGTCCTGAGTAGTAGTTTGCTGCTCATCCTGCTTCAGCTCAATATCAATATTCATTTCATTGCCATGACTAGCATCTTCCACGGTTATGTCCATGTCCTGCTCATGCACATCTTCAGCATTCTGCCTGATGTCATTCATATCCTCAATCTTTCCAGCCCGCCTTCCTGAAGTGGGAGCCTCATCTTGAGGGGACTCACGGAAAACTATGGTGACCGAGGCGGTAATGCGAGGGCAATTGAGCGCACTTAGGAAAGAGAAGTGCCTTGTTTGAGAATGGGCAGGAGCGTACGGGGGAGTGGGATACCATTTCTGAGAATGAAGGATATGACCACGTGTAGCTCGGGAATTTCTTGCAGAGGCATGAGAGTCCGCAGCAGAGGTGTTGGAGGACGGGGAGGAGCGCCTAATCAATCTCTGGGAAGATCCTCCTCTGCATCTCATCCTGCGCCTGAGACGAGGCATTCTTTCATTCGAAGCTGGAGAACTGGAAGAGTGCTGTAACCCAAGAGAGACGTTGGCCAATTGTGAGAGCGGAGGCGAGACTGAAGCTCTGGCCAACTGCTCAAACCAATTCCCTGACTCTCGCATGCAATTCCCTGCAATAGAAATATGAAGATTGCTGCCGAGCTCTATGCATCCATGAAGCCTGGTTCGCTTGTTGGTGACTGTGCATTCGGAGGAGAGCCGCACAATGGGCAAGCAATACACCGTAATAGGCCTAGGGAAGCTGCTTATGGGTTGCTCATTCGCCATCCTGTGAACTAAACCCCCAAATATGCTGCCAACCATCTGCATTAACCTCTCAATTAATGGAGTAATCACCATTTCCTGTTTACCCTACGTGGAGATATCTCGAACTTCGCTGATGGAATTGTGAACCGCGCCAGGCGTTAATTGCCTTAAATGCTTCATGCTTGTGTTCAGGTGCCACAGGACACTTGCAGGTCCTCGTGGCCGACGTCTCGCCGGAGTGTCGTCTGTCCGACACATTCCTTTTACCATTTTAACCACCCACATGCGGGTTTTCTGCATCACGATGGAGCAGCAAATAGAATTCCTGTCATTGTTCCTCATTTTGAAGAGTCTCAGGTGTGCCTGTGAGAAGGTTGTGTTCACTGTCGACTCCAACATTGGCTAGGAAATCGGCGACTATGTTTCCTTCCCTTCTTGTATGCAAGAAGGTGAGTGCCCTGTTGTTGACGAGCCAATCCTCAATGCTTTTCAAACGAGCCTCCAATCTCCAACTGTGGGCAATTTTCTGCGCATGGGTTCCGTTGAGAAGCTGTTTGGCCATGTTGATGAGGATTTGGGAATCCCCTTCAATTTCCAGAGGATGAAGGTTTAATTGTTGAGACAGAATAAGACCCTGCCAGAGACCTTCTAGTTCTGCCGAGTTGTTTGTGTCCCAGCCGATCTTGCCCAAGTAGATGACTGAGGGATTGCCTTTGTGATCTCTGATAGTGCCTCCGAACCCAGCTTTTCCTGGATTACCTTTAGAAGCCCCATCAAAATTGAGTTTGCAGGCATGCTCCAGAGGGGGAATCCATATTCTCTTGCTGTTATCATCTTGATGTGATTTACTCCTTGGCACTGGAAGTTGTAGGTGAAATCCCCAATTGTCCCAGATGGTTTTTTCCTTAGCAATTGTGGGGAAATCACTAACATCCCAAGAGTGAAGATTGAGGGATTCTTCTAAATTGTGACAGAAGGTCCTCCAGATAACTTCCAAAGGAGTGCTCTGGTCTCTGAAGATTCGTTTATTTCTTTCCTTCCAAATGGTCCATACAAGTAATCCCGGGATAAGGCTCCAAAGTTGGTTGAGTAGTTCACTAGCATAGGGGTGTGGATGCCATTCTCTTATGGTATTGATGATATCATCAGAGGGTCGGCAGTTGCGTTGGCAGCGAAAGCTTACTTTTTCCCACAGTTGGCTTGCTAAAGGGCATTCATTCAACAGATGTTTCTGCGTCTCCGCTTGGGCCCAACAGTTGGGGAAAATGGATGGGCCTTGAAAACTTCTTTTGATTAAGTTATCCCATGTGAGAATTTTTTGATGCCCGAAAAGCCATAGGAATACTGAAACTTTTGGCCATGTCCTAGGTTTCCAAATTTTTTCCCATAGAGGATCTTTGGGTCCTGGATCTTGTGTGATTAACTTGTAAGCTTCTTGGGATGAGAAGGTGCCTTTGGGCATATAGCCCCATCGTAATATGTCCTGACAATGTGAAACTCTGGTGCATCATCTTTTGAGCTCAGAATTTAGAGCTACCTGATCCTGTTCCTCGATGTGCCCCATAATGCGATCCACCAGTTTCCATTGTCGATACCCCTGTATGGCATTATCTTCCCAATGTTGATGAACCGTTTCTAGTTGCTATCTATCCCAATCCGGTCCAGGAGGAGGGATGTAAGTGTTGGTAAGCTTTGGGAATTGATCCCAAGCATCTGTCCAGAATCTAGCATTTTTCCCATTCCTCAGTTCCCAGAAGTTGTGTCGCTGGATCAGTTGAAAGTGCTGTTTAGCAGCCATCCATATTAGTGAACCTTTCTCCGTGGGTGTGAGCCGGATTAGTTCCTCCGGAGGTCTATGGTTAGCATATTTTGCTGTCCAGATAGTTGCCCAAGGTTTGCTGGGGGATTTGAGCCAATTCCACCAGATTTTTGCTCCCATGACCTCATTGCTGTGGGAAGGATCTCTTAATCCTAATCCTCCTTGCTCCTTAGGCTTGCACACCAAAGACCATTTGACTAAAGCCCATTTGTTGTGTGAACCTTTGGATCCCCATAAAAAGTGCCTTTGCAGAGTTTTAATTCATTTTAGAACCCATTTGGGTGCTGCCAAGATTGAGAAGAGATACAGAGGCATGGCTTGTAACATAGATTTTATGAGAATAATCCTGCTTGCAGTGTTAAGAGTCCTGTAGGTCCAAGAAGAGAGGCGGGCTTCTATTTTTTCAAGGAGATCACGCCAAGAGGAGTGCTTTAAGGCTGAGTCTATGAGAGGTGCACCAAGGTATTTTGAAGGGAGAGAGGCTATGGAGAATCCAAGGATCCGGGCAATAGCTCTTTGGGTGTAGGGAGGACTGTGGAAGAAAAAAAGTTGGGATTTGGCAGTGTTTATGCATGCTCCCGAAGCATCCGAGAAGTCAAGCAGAAGAGCATTAAGGCGGGTGGCTTCTTGCACAGATGGATATCCAAAAACCATATTGTCATCAACAAATTGTTGGTGTGTAATGGCAAGGGAGTGGTGAACAGAGAGTCCCTGGAGTTGGTGGGAGTGAAGGGCATTTTTGAGGTGGCGCCCCAAGCCTTCTGCCATTAAGACAAAAAGGAAGGGGGAGAGGGGGTCCCCTTGTCTGATACCCCGAGAGGGAGAGAAAGGTCGAGAGGGGATACCATTGATGAGAATGGAGAAAAAAAAGGAGGAGATAAGATTATGAACCCACCGAATCCATGTTGGAGAAAAGCCAAAATCAAATAACACTTTCTGGATGTACGTCCAACTTAATCTATCGAAAGCTTTTGAGAGGTCAATGTTAAGAATCATACCTTCTTGTTTAGTCGCTTTCAGGGAGTGAATGACTTCATGCGTAAGGATAATGCCGTCCAAGATCTGCCTTCCTTCCACATACCCAGCTTGCTCCTGTGAGATGAGGAGAGGCAAGAGCGGTTTGAGTCTGTTGGCAATGACTTTGGAGATAATCTTGTATATTACATTGCATAAAGCTATAGGGCGGAATTTGTCCGGCGTGCAAGAAGCCTCTTCTTTTGGTATTAAAGCTAAAAAGGTAGCATTCAACGAAGGGAGGAGCCAGTGCATCGTACGTGATTCTTCCACTACCATCCAGACCTCTTCCTTAATCAGATCCCAAAATTTGTGAAAGAATGTGGTGGTGAAGCCATCAGGCCCCGGAGCCTTTCCTTCTTTGAGTTGTTTCACGGCAGTGTCGACCTCCATGTGCGTAACAGGGCTAAGTAGAAGTTGGTTGTGCTCTTCAGTAATTAACTTAGGAATGTTCTGAGTGATCTTTTCAATAGCCTGTGATCTGTCCTATAGGGGTTCTTGATGCATGGATTGGAAGTGATTGAGGAGGACCTGCTCTATCTCCTCATGTTCTTCCACCTTCTCCCCTTCTGTATTCTTGATGAAAGTGATGTTGTTATTCATGCGTCGTTGAATGGTTGATCTGTGGAAAAATTTAGTGTTTCGCTCTCCCTCTTTCAGCCATCGGATGCGTGATTTCTGCCTCCATAGGATTTCCTCCTGCTTAGCTCTTTCCTCCATCTGCGATCGAGGCTGTTGTTCTTTTTCCAGGTCTTGATCTATGCATCCTTCCAGGATAATTTTTTGCTGGAGATCGGCCATCTCTTGGTGTAGCTGCTTCTGTGCCTGAAAGATATTGCCGAAGGTGGATTGGTTCCAGATCTTGATTTGACCTTTCAGGTGTTTGAGTTTTTGTTGGAATTTGAGCATCTGCGACCCTTCTGGCGGTACATAGCCTTTCCATGTTGAGGTGATGAGGTCGTTGAATGCGTGGTGAGTTATCCAGAAGGCTTCAAATCGGAAGGGGCGACGCGCAGTTTGACCCATCCTTTGACATTGAAGAAATATTGGCCAATGGTCAGACCCCTGAAGGGGGATGATAGAGGCAGAGAGATCACCCCCTATGTGAACTGCGTTGTCTGAGATTATAAACCTGTCCAGCTTGGAGGCAATGTTCTGTCATCCTGTTCGTCGATTACTCCATGTGAACGAGCCATTGCAGAATTGCAAGTCTATTAACTGTTGGTTTTGTATGAAATTTTTGAACAAGCCGCTTTCTGGCTCCAGTTTGGATCTTCCACCCCTTTTTTCCTCCAGCTTAATTATCATATTGAAATCACCTCCAATGATCCATAGGGGGTGAATCCTATTCTGGTTGAGTCCTTCTATAGTATTTAGAAGAGCTGATTTACTCATAACATCCTGTGGAAAGTAGACGTTTGTGAGATGGCCATGAATGTTGGTGCCGAGGATGTGAAAAGTGGCTTGAATAAGATGGTGAGAGGCATGGAAGTCTGAAAGGGAGATAGTTTGAGGGTTCCAAGCTATTGCTAGTCCCCCTGAAGCCCCCAGTGCATCAACCGCCACTGATTGACATCCGGGCCAAGCTTTGGAAAGAATGTTTCCAATCGCATTGCTATTGCACTTTGTTTCTTGCATGAAGAATATCTGAGGCTTCTCCTGCTTAACCATGTTCTTTATCATTCTGTGTTTCCCGGGACAGTTGAGTCCTCTAGTATTCCATGATGTGAGCTTCATGATTCAATGTTTGGGAGGGGCTTATAGTACTTTGTCAATTTAGCATATCTTCCAGAATCAACTAGGATTTTGCCTACTGTGATTGTTCTCTCCAAATCTGTTTTCCGACCTCTTTTCTTGGAGTCTTTCTGGATTGTGTTGCCATCCCATTTGCTGCCTAGTTGGATCCCCAGCTCTTTCTGTTGGAATTATCTTGCTATAATTACCTCCAGTGTTTCAAGCTGATGTGCTTGAATCTTGTCAAATTCTTTTCTTCTGCACGCTCTCTCAAGCTCTAATAAGTAAAGCCCTCCCAGATCTACACTTTCTGGCTCTTCGTCCATGAGCTGAACTTGACTACTGCCTGCCTCTGGATGGTCTTGAAGGCTGTCCACTTCCATACCCATTGTTTTCCCTTCATTTGAAGTGAAGGGATCTTCCACTTGTCCAAACTGTATATTTTCGGGTAGAGGTGTAGATTTGGTGTTCTTAGGAGGGTTGGGCATGGTGGTATTGGCTTCAGGGGTATTGGTGGAGTCTGCTAGAGGGGTATGATTCAGGATGGTATTTAGGACTTCAAATTTGTTGCTTGAGGGAGGTCCAGGGTTGACAACAGAAGTGGTTTTTTTCCCCTAAGGTGGCTTCTTAATGGACCTTCTGCGACTAGTCACCTTGGTGAAACCATCTGGAGAAGACGAAGCTGGGCTGTCCTTATTCTTTGTGGAGGCATTGAGCAGACAGTCTCTGAAGAGGTGTCCATGAAGGTGGCACCTGCGGCATCGGAAGGGTACATGCTCAAAATTTAGGGGTTGTATCCACTCATAGTCATCGTGAAAGATGCTTACCGAGTCAGGGAGAGCTTGATCCAGACGCATGTAGACACAGATGCGGGTGTACGATGTATATCATCTCAGCTTTGTTTCCTCCGCTATTTTCACAAACTCTCCTAGTCCGCTTCCAATGTCCTGCAGGGATTCCTCATCCCAGTACTCCAGCGGTAGCGAATACATTCGTATCCAGACTGGCACCCAGCTTAGGTCTTCGTTATCAGGATTGAACCTCTCCACCCAATCTCTCAGATATAGTCCAGCAGAGTTGAGGAAGTAAGGTCCTCCATCGAGAACCCTGTTTCGATCCTCAATGCATATGAAGATCACCGTGAAGAAGCCCTTGGCTCCAAGCTGAAGGGTGATGTCTCCTTTGGGTTTCCATTTTGCCATTATCCAGCTTTGCAGCACCTTTTCTGTTGGCCAAATGCCGATAAATTTTCCAATGAGCGCGTGATCTTTCATAAACTGTATGCGTCCAATTATTCTGTGGCTTGGCAGCTCTATTTTCGGTCTGTCCGTAGCTATTGGTTTACAGGTCGCCAACTTCACCGTAGGGATTTCATTTTGACTTGCTTTTCCCGCCTGTGCTTCTTTAGTCTTGTCATTTGTGTCTTTTGGCGTTTCCTGTGTCCTTTTGTCCTGTGCATCGGTATGGTGATCCCGGAGTTTACCGTCATGGAAGTTCGTGCGGTTGCAGAATGGTTAGGTCTCGAGGGGGAAGACGGTCACTTCCCCCCGTGCAGAGGCCATCATGTTGGAAGCCCCACTGCCCGATCACGCTATGCGGCGGGGGAAGAATGTGTGCGAAGGTTGCGAGTACAGTCGGCGAACCGGGGGTGATAAGATAAACCCTACTTGATCAGCGAGCTTGAAACCTAGCGGAAGCGATTCATGCCTGATAATTAAATTTATTGAAAGAATTACTTTTCAAGGTGGTTGTTACCCATGACATGATGTTCCATTTGATGCTATGCTGACCTGCATACTGCTTCAAGTGGATTTATGTAGTCCATAGTTTCTTCTAACACTACCAATTTAACTATATACAACATCTGATTCTATTTTTTCTCTTGTTTTCTCTCCTCATTTACGATACTACTGTTCCATTTCTGTACAATCATGTTTATTTTTTACATCTCACAACTATTTTGTCTCTATGAGAGAGAGCCTTACTCTCTGTGTGTTGCTTCTCTTCAAAAGGAAAACACTAGTAGCATGAAAACTCTTACAATTCTATCCTTTACAACTAAATGAAGAAACCCATACTGAAGATTTCTTCCTTCTAATGGAATGCTTGTAGATGGTTGTAATGTTCCAAAATTTTCATGAATAAATTGAAACATTGATTTTTCTTATATTATATAAGATATGAATAAAAAGGGAAGAGGAGGCCTTTTTGCATGAATAAAACTTTTCATAATGTGAATAGGGAACCCTTGAGGACCTTATGTTACACCTCCTAGTGTGAAAAGGGCCAATTGTATGAGGACAAGGTGAAGTTGACCAAGTCAACTAGCATAGCCTAAGGAGGAGTAGCTTGCTTAAGAAGACAATGCAGTTTTGGAGGGAAGAGATTCAAATGAAGATGGAAACCCTAATAGGTGGGACCCAAGGTGAGGAGACACACCAAAAATAAAATGAAGGCATAGAATCAAAGAGGATTCATTCATGCATTCAGATATTTTGGTCTAGAGACCATTTGAATACTTCAGTTGTTTAGTCGGAGTTGTTGCACTGGTTAGTGCAAGGAATTCCTGTGCAGGAATTCCATCCTCTCTTGAGATCAAATTGCTTAAGGGATCAAAGGGGAGTGATTTGAGCTTCATTTCAGAACTTGGCTTGGGGCCATTCATCCATACTCAGCCACAGTGTAGTCACTTTCAGAAAATTGCGTCCTTGATGCAGAGGCAGCAACAGTAGTGTTGCATCCTTTGATATTGTGCTAGTCTTTGAGGAGGAGGTGCTCACTCCCCTCTGAGAGTTTGTTAGAGAGGCCTTTGGCCATATTTTTGTATTATTCAGCTATTTCATGTCATATTCAGCCATGTATAATACATATATGCAGTAACTGCATTATTTTCTGCAGTGCTACTTGTTATTTATGCATTTTGCCGGAAACCCTTGCCGAGCGTTTGTTTCTATTATATAAGTGATTAAATCTTCATTTATTTTTTGTTTGATTAATATAAGTTGTATATCATACATATTTCTTAATTTTATGTAGAAACCCTCATGGGAATTACGCTCTCACTATATTCATAAATTTCTGTTTAGTAAAGTCATGGGAAATCAGTGTTTTCTAGCCTAGTCGGGAAAGGAAGAGTTGTTTAATATAGCTAGATGCATTAGTTTGAGCTGAAATTTGGAGCGTATGTCCCTCTTGACCTAAGATATCATATCCAACCGTTTTCCCTACTTAATTTTACGCTCATTTCTGAAAATGACCTTTTTATGGCATAAAATCCCCTTTTTCCCCACTTTCCGGACCATGAAATGAAATCCAAGTTTATGATGTAACTAAAAATGATTTATATGTGTTTCCTATGCATATTTTAATCTTATTCATCATAACAGGACCGTTATACAGCTTATTCATTGTAGAGTTTCAGATTTGGAACATTACAGTGGTATCAAAGCAAGATCTTTGGCTCAGCCTATGGCTTCATGCCAAATTCATGCCAAAGTGTGTACTTCATGAAGAAGGAATATTTACATAGCTATATACAGAGCCTTAGGAGGGGCCAGATAGCCTCCAGATCTCATCTTCTCCTTAGAGGTGACACATCCGGTAAATGCCCACTCAGTCGAACTCTGAAATAGCCTTGTACATATTTCCATCAAAGGGTTTATTTAGTGGTGGCTTCAAGAAAGGTAAGAATGATGGAGAGGATTATTTTACTCTCATCCATATTCATACCCAAGAAGAGAGGAGAAGATAAATGCAGTGAAAATCCAAGAGGGTTTCAAGGAGGAGAAAATTGTGGTGAGACCTCTAGAGGGTTTCAAGAAGCAAAGGGAGATGCATGCACTTCCTCTTCTTTTAGAGGAAGTGAAGAACAAAGAGACCACTTAGAGCATGAAAATATGAGTTGGTATTTGGCAGAATACAAGTTCCAACCTAGGGCTTTCAAAGAAACCCTAGATTCTTCTGAGTTTATTCAACTGAGAGAAGAAGGAAGACCCACATCACCAGGGGAAGTGGCAAGTACCAGCACTTCCATGACCTTGAGAGAGCAGCCATCTACACTAGTAGTTGGATAAGCCAACATATTGGAGAGGGGACCTCTTGTAGCCATAAAATATGCCCCACAGGCTCAATGAGGTATGCATCAGTTTCCATATCTCAACATTTCAAAAAATGTTATGGAAGGGTTTGGACATTTGTTTGCATATGGCCCAGGATCAAATAGTACTATTGAGGTAGAGCAACAAGATTTCACTGCACTGTGCAAGCTTGGAGGGTTCTAGCGGGATTTTAACCATCAACCTTATGCATCTCTAATAAGTTACACACAACCCTTGAGGTTGAAGTATGAGTTCTTGGAGGATGGAGTGAACCCTGCTCCAAACAAATACATGCAGAACAAAATGCTCATCTGGGAGTTGCTGCATGAGATAGCCAAAACACCCTGGACGAGAGTTACAATGCTGTCAAGAGATAGCAGTAAAGAGGGTTTGCCTTCTTTACATTTAGATCCTTATGGGATCAAGATGGTTGTGGACATGAGATATCCTCTAAGGGATCTCAAAGAAGATGCATTTCAACATATCATGAAATGCAAAAAAACAAAAAATCTTCTCTGGGAAAATGGTAGTCCTCATTGTGAGGACACCAAGAAAGGAGAAGATGGGTGCACTTCCAATTCTGAGGGAGGGAGTTCAGAGAATGGAGGGCCACAAGAAGAAGTGGGTAGATGGCCAGAGGAGGAGGAGCTCTCTTCCCCACTTGAGGAGGCTTCTACCAGTGTTTTCATGTTCAAAAAGGGGCAACCAACCATATCAGTAGTTGGACCAGCCAACACATTGCAGAAAGAGACTCTTGCAGCCCTAAAAGATGTCTCAAGGGCTTCCAAAGGTATGTAAAAATTTCCATGCTATAACACTTCAGAATATTTTATGAAAGGCTTTGGAAATTTGTCTTCACATGGCCCAGGATCGAAATGCTTTGCTGATGAGCAGAGGCAAGCTTATACAGTGATGTGCCATATGGGTTTGATCCAAGAATGGATCAGCACTCATTCCTTTGCACCCTTATTGAGTTGCATGCAACATGACTGGTTATGGTGCAAGGATTTGGGGAGCATCATGCATGAGGTGCCATCCCCTAATGATGTTTTGTTTCTAGCACTCTTGGGTTATGTTGGATTCAAGGGGTTAGTTGGTGAGAGGTCTCTCTTGAGAAACCTCCAATGGATTACATCTCAACCCTCCATGAGGTGTAATAAGGAATACTTTCTTGGGAAGATTGGTGGTCTCATTGGGAAGATGCCAAGGGAGAGGATAATCAAGGGTAGCCAAACTTGGATGAGGGAAGATGGATGGAGAGCAAGAGGCTTGTGAGCCACTTGAAAATCTATGACATAGGGCAGCAAGAAGCTAAGCTGCGCTGGCTACTCAGGAGAGATTTTGGCAATCATGAGACATATCCTATTTCCAAGGGTATGAGGGAGGAAGGAACTTGGCAGGGTACTTTCATCATGGGGAAGCAAGGAGTGTGGATACATTATGATGGCATGATCATTATGTTTTCACTACATAATGTGTATGATGGAGGTATGATGACGCAACAAATATCTTTGTTTCTTCGGAGGATTAGAAGGGAGCAAGGGCAAAATTTCTCTCCCACTTGGCATAGTGTTGCAAGAGTGAAGTATGGCACTATAATAGTGCAAGAGGTGTTTTCATCATGGAGGAGACACCTCATATTTGGCATCATTACTGAGAATACCTTTGACAAATTACATGTCAAAGGATGGAGCTATATTTTGGCCGGGGCTTGCTTGCATGAGTCAACATGAGCACTGTTACTTCATGGCAAGGATTTGTTGATGGAGTGTCCATTTGACCTCTCCACATTGGGGGCACTTGAGGGAAAATATGAAGGTGGGAATTTTGTTTTTGCATCTGTTGATTACCTAACACAAGATTTTCATCTTCTCTCCATTTCCATGTAGTGCTTGGCTCCACAAGAGGGCAGCCTATTCATTAAGCTTTAAGAGCATTATTGGGCCAGACTATTTGATGGAGGTAGCCATATCTAATATGGCCTTCGGCAAGTGTTTATTTCCATGCATTTTTAGCTTATATATCCATCCACCTCCTATACATATTCAAAAATAAGAGCATGCATTACTTTACATGTACTCAAATACATCTTGCCAAATCACTTCTTCAAACAGTAGTTTGGCAAACTGTGTTGTGACCACTTGGGAGACTATTGGTACATTGTTGAACACCATGAGACCTTCAGTACTTTCCCCATATTATTTCTTATTGTGTTCTCTTTTTCTGATGTTGCTGTTATCCTTTTGGGGAGCATGATTAAGGGAGTAACACATAAGGAGGATGTGTCCTTCTTGGGAGAGAACTCTCATACCTTCTGCAATACATGTTCTAAGGGGAACATGGAAGGAGACATGGCCTCTACAGAAACACATTTGTTATTAGATGAGGAGGGCCATGAGATGGATGGGTTGTCATGTGGTAGTGATTTCCTATCCATTGTGTGTGTGAGGGATTGGGCCAGCTTCATACACAGTGCTGGAAGAGAGACCTTTGGAGCTCTAACCCTTTTTTTTTTTTTTGGCTATTGGAGGGCACTCATGTTGCAGCCCAAGATGATTATGTCCTCATCACTTGTATTTAGTGGGGAGGGGGACAGTGTGGGATAGGCCTTCTTTCCTATCATGTTTAGTCATTCAGCCCACCTACACTTCAGGAGCCAAGGTGGAGGGAATTCTTCATGAGTTACCATGCTGGAGGGTGACTCATTTTTTATGGATGTTAGCTTGGGGGTGGAGGTTTCATTTTGGTGGGGATAATATTTCCCATGCATCTTGCACTCCATGGCTTGAGAAGACCTCTAGATAACACATGGTTGTCTCCTTGAGCATTTTCCTTCTCATGATCTTAGTCATTTGGGGTGTTTCACCAAATGCTAGTCTATATGCTTGGGAGAGGCACTATGGAGTTTCATGAATGAGATGGCATCATATTCTTTGGAGGATTCCATCATATGCTGATGCTACTAGAGGAGGTAAGGAGATTCACCCAGTTCTATCCTTATAGTTTCTTCAGGACAAGAAACATTTGGGAGGGGAGGACTGTAATGTTCCAAAATTTTCATGAATAAATTGGAACATAGATTTTTTCTTATATTATATAAGAGATGAATAAAAGGGGAAGAGGAAGCCTTTTTTCATGAATAAAACTCTTCATAATGTGAAGAGGGAACCCTTGAGGAGCTTATTGTACACCTCCTAGTGTGAAAAGGGCCAATTGTATGAGGACAAGGTCAAGTTGACCAAGTCAACTAATGCAGCCTAAGGAGGAGTAGCTTCCCTAAGAAGACAACACAGCTTTGGAGGGGAGGAGATTCAAATGAAGATGGAAACCCTAAGAGGTGGGACCCAAGGTGAGGAGACACACCAAAAATAAAATGAGGGCATAGCATCCAAGAGGATTCATTCATGTATTCATATATGTTGTTCTATACACCATTTGCATACTTCAGCTGTTTGGCCGGAGTTGCTGCACTGCTTAGTGCAAGGAATTCCTGTGCAGGAATTCCATCCTCTCTTGAGATCAGCTTGCTTAAGGGTTCAAAGGGGAGTGATTTGAGCTTCATTTTAGAACTTTTATTGGGGCCATTCTTCCATACTCAGCCACAGCACAGTCACCTTCAGAAAATTGCGTCCTTGATGAAGAGACAGCAACAACAGTGTTGCATCCTTTGATATTGTGCTAGTCTTTCAGGAGGTGGTGCTCATTCCCATCCGAGAGTTTGTTAGAGAGGCCTTTGGCCATATTTATATATTATTAAGATATTTTATTTCATCTTCAGCCATGTATAATACATATATGCAATAACTGTGTTATTTCTGCAGTGCTTCTTGTTATTTATGCATTTTGCCGGAAACCCTTGCCGGGTGTTTGTTCTACTGTATAAGTGATTAAATCTCCATTTCATTGATTTTTGATTAATATAAGTTTTATATCATACCTATTTATGGGAATTACACTCTTACTATATTCAGAAATTTATGTTTAGTAAAGTCATGGGAAATCAGTCTTTTCTAGCCTAGTCAGGAAAGGAGGAGTTGTTTAATATATCTTGAAGCATTAGTTTGAGCTTAAATTTAAAGCATAGTTCCCTCTTGACCTAATATATCATATCCAACCATTTTCTCTTCTTATTTTTACGCTCATTTCTGAAAATGACCTTTTTAGGGCATAAAATCCCCTTTTTCCCCACTTTCCGGATCACGAAATGAAATCCAAGTTGTTGATGTAACTAAAAATGATGTATATGTGTTTCTTATGCATATTTTAAGCTTATTCATCATAAGAAGACCGTTATATAGCTTATTCATTGCAGAGTTTCAGATTTGGAACATTACAATGGTGCCTTTGACATTGTGCCTACTGTTGATTGAGAGGCTTTCTTTGATATCTCCATATTGGTGATGTTCTTTCTCTGCTCTAGCATATTTATGTCTTTACCCATACATAAGTAGGATAATATGTATTACTTATATCATGGCAATAGCATATGCCACCAACCTTCGTTAGTAGCTCATCATTAAGAAAATCCTATCTTAGATATAAAATCGACTTTGAAACAAGCATGAGCTTAGTAAAATCAAATTTAAAAAACCCTACTGGTATGATTCTCAAGGACACAAAGCATTTTAAATGCACACACAGTTTCAACATATATGTTGTGAGGTTATCATAATATCACCTCACTGTAACTTTGGTAGTTGTAGATGCAATGTATGTAGATATAAAGTGATGGCATACAGTGTCGATTCAACGGTGACAGTTTCACATACCATAATGACATAGCTCAATTTTCATCATCATAAATTCACCAGGGGATATTCCTTTATTCATATACAGTTCCTCTTCATAAGAAGCTATGCTACTGAGATTTCTAAGTTCAGTAGAATGCTACAAATGCAAGCTTCAAATCATAAGATATTTGTTCAAAGTTTATAACAAGACTTATATTTCACTGGTGCAAAAAGAAATGCTTCGTGGAAAAAAAAAATAGATTGCTAGTGCACTGATACTGACAGCAGATCGTTTATGAACTTTCATAGTGGATCACTTCAATTAGTCTATTTATCCCATCTCCTACAGAGTAGGTTATAGAAGCATATCATCATCGTGAATAAGGATCATGCTGCATGCCTGTAGAGTGGTTCTAGTTGTATAATATCTAGGATTATCAGTCCCAAAATGATTGTGAGTGCAACTCCTATCTCCTAGATACTTCACTCCATGAACAGGCTATTTGGAAATCCTTTTAACTAGCAATCTGTCTTTGTTTTATGATGAAGGAATAAATTATAATCCCTTACATATCCTCATGATATTCAAGGAAAAGCCGCATGTCTCAACCTTCTTATGTATTTTTGGTCTCAGCCCTTTTTATAGAACTCAACTAGTATATAAGGATTCCCTTGGCCCTTTTTGACATCATATTCAGCCGTCTCAGATGCATGATCGTGTCCATGCGATGTAACAATATTTTGGCCCTTTAATGGCCTCAACTCAACCAACAATAGAGATGTAACTAGACCCCTATTTATGGAAGTGAAACTCTCCTTTACAGTGAGAAACTCAGTCCTCCAACTCAGAGATACACACCCTCCTTTTTTACATAAACTCGATCCTCTTGTGCTTAGATTTGTGGTTTCTTGACGAGAAAGGAATAAAGGACTTTGATCTGAATGTAAATGGTTCATATTTGTCTCTCGGCCATAAAACAATACTCAAATATCAAATTAACCCTTGAGACAAAGCCAATCATCATTCTCTGAAATTTATATTGAGTTATGCAATAGAGATACATAGTTAATGCATGTAAAAATTTCAAGCCGGATGCTGGTCCAAATAATGGTCAAAGTATGCAATGACTAATAATCATAAAAAATTGATTGATTTATGCCTCGATCCTTATTTTGAGTAGTAAGGCAATTTTTAGACCTACAGATCCTGAAATGGAAGATCTAAGAGCCACCACCATGACCATGTCACCATGGGACAACCTATTTTTTCCTTGTTACACTTATTGATAAGGAACTGGGTGGCGGGGGGGGGGGGTTGATATATGGGGGTAGGTGGATAGAGGGCTATAGTTCAAGATTACAAATATAAGGCACCCTAGATCGATCCATATGGTCTCTCATGTCTCCTTTTGCGAAATAGATTTCACAATTTCTTGGTGAGGTAGGGAGGCAATACAATTGATTCTCACCCCCATTTTGTTGGGTAGTGAAACGAAGCCTCCTTGGGGGTTTTGGTTCTGGTCCTTCTCCTATGGGGCATTAAATATGCATCTTCTTCTTCCATAGCATATTTTAGGTACATAAATGGGGGTAGGTGGATAGAGTTCTAAGGGATTCAAGATTAGAAATCTAAGGTGCCCTAGATCGATATACAGGGTCTCTTGTTTTTCCTTTTTTCATATAGATTTCAAATTTTCTTGGCAATTTAGGGAGGAAATACAATTGATTATCACCCCTGGTTTATTGGGTAGTGAAATGAAGCCTCCTTGGGTGGTTTTGGTTGTGGATATTCTACTGTGGGGTATGAAAGATGCATCTGCTTCTTCCAGAACATATTTTAGGTACATAAATGGAAGTAGGTTTTAAATGTTTTTCATGTCAAATGGGTGTTGTGATTTATAGAGGCCTAGATTAGCTGCATTACAATGGTTTTGAAATCATTTATGGATATTGGATATATTCTTCTTTAGTTATGTGATCTAGCAATGTGTTAATCGTCGAATTATGATTGGTATGAGATTTTTTTTTCTTTCCTTTTCTTTCTTTATGGGGTGAAGGGGGTTTTGAGAGAAGTCCAATGCCAGGTTTTTCATTGCAAGATCAAGTGTGCAAGTCTGTTTTATCTATTAATGTGACAACATGTAAGAACCATGGATTGATTTAATGAATAACATTGTATGACACAAAAGAAAGATGCAAAACAAGGGGTTTCTAGTACTGGCCATATTGCCTTCAACGATGTATCCAAGGATTTCTATCCATTCACCATGTTATTTACTCAAATGTTGGTTATGTTAATGTGTGTATACGGTTATGATTTGAGCTTAGGGCTCAAATCCTAATGTTATCACCCTAGTTTTCCATTTGGGAGGTCTAACAAAGTTTGGATTATCCTGCTATATCCATTTGTGCATGTGGTGCCTACAGGTACTCTTCAAATTACCCTTACCAAAATATCTAACAAAGTGGTTTGGAAGGGGCGGTTGGATATTCAATGGAAAAATTTGATTAGTCTGCCTCTGCATACCCTGAAGAGAGAGCATGTATTACCCATAGGGTAGTTGGTTCCCTGGACTGAAGGTATGCCATTAAAAAACATTGGGATGGGTTGAAGCCTTTCTGTAAAAAAACACAACAAAAGGAAATAAACGTATGAATCTAGATTACACCATTCCTCATCTATATGTTCTAGATATACTAGGCAACATTTTGATATTCATTCAACTTGTTTATTTGTTACAAATACAAACCCTTTTATTGGAAGAGTACGATACATAGACATGGTGATTTTAGACTCCATTTCATATGATATTGTTTCACCAACAATCTGTTAACCTGTTTAAACTTTAGTATGATATTTTTTTCAATGTGTTATTTTCTTATAGCCCTTATGAGTTAATGTTTTTAGTTCAAGAATTATATTACATGCATATAGCCTATAGGCACATTTTACTGACTTTGTGGATCCTTAATCTTAAGGCATAACCAAAAATTAAAGGCATGGTAAGTGTTTCGTTTAACAATATCCTAGGTAGTCTTTACTTTTATAATTTTAACATATCTCTTGTTTTCTTTATAGATAATCCATATGCATCACACCTTCTTCTAGTAGAAACTGCTCATTTCTGGACACATAACAAAAGTACAACAAAATAGTGCTAAAAAGGCCCACTAAGAACTTTTAGTTATTGGAATGTGGTTAACTATCAACCTTAAGTTTTAAATTTTGAAGTTTGAACACAAAATGTTGTCAATTAACAACCATTTGTTCTTGAGGAAATTATGAAAAGTATGAGTTAAAAGGGGTTGACATAACATGAGTGAGATTTTTTGTATTTTAAATGGTAATTCAAGTTGAAATTATATAACTTACTGTAGTGATCAAAGTAGTTGAAAGGGACCGAAACATGCAAGCATGCCAGATAAAACAACGGAGTCCCTAAAACATTCCCTCACAAGAATATTTCAATACTAGAATGAAATAGTTGTCCATCCAAGCACCCTTGTAGGCATGCAAGGCACAAAATCAGGAGGAATTTTAAACACCTTCTTTGGGAAAGCTTTTTATGCTATGCCTTCCTAGTTGTCATACAAGGTAAAAATCCCTCTGTGGCTGTATTGGACAATGGCTTATCTAAATCTATGCTTGCTGATTTTTGTGAATCAACAATTGGGACAGACACTATATCTACACCCTCAACTTTGTTGTTGGTCCCTCTTTTTGAAATCTTAGGATAAGATAACTATATTAATGTCTGGCGAAGGAACACAAAAGTAGGTAAGTGGGACTGAAGAGTACAACTATGTGGGAGTGCAAGAAAAACTCATATAAATGTCAAAAATAACATAGATAAAGAAACCTACATAAAATCAAATCATATGTATAAAAACTGTGACAAAGGTATGGTGATACAAAACACTAAGTGATTTTGGACAAATCAAGAACCTCTCAAGAGGGAGAGAGATATTAGACAATGAGGTTGATGATTACAAAGTCCCCTTAGTCTAATGGCCAAGTGCAAGGGTGGTGAACAAGGATTGGCTTACTGTTGGAGTCCTCTGAATTTTGAAGCCATTAGGGGATTCTAGTTGTATGATATTGGGGGGAATGTACCAGTGAGGAATACCTTTAGAATTTGAGGTCAAAGGAAGGAAACTCTGAATGGATCTCTAGTTGGCCATCTCAAGTTGGGAAGTGGACTGATGGGAAGAGTTGATCTTTCTAACGCTATGAGAATGTGCGTCCAGATGTATGAAGAAATACCTGTGAACCGGTCTCGATAATATTGGTTAGCCTCCTTGTGGTTGGGGAGGGGGAGAGGGTGGATGAGGAGAAACCCATAATTTTACCATTCTCTTGTTTGGTGCAATTTGGAGCTCTGTTGACCATTAATTTCCCAATTCCATTAGTTAACAGGAAAACTATAAGGTGACTGGTTTTGTCATCCTAGGACATTGAAGGCATTGAGAAAGGTGCTCTGAGCCTATCGAAAAGAGCACCAGAAAAGTAGCTAAAAGAACATATAGATGATGAACGTTAGTTGTCTCAAGACAATGGTCCATGTGTACAAAATTATTCAAAAATAGAAAATGAAACCTCTCAAGAAAATTTTATATTTTCATTGCATAATAGTAGATAGAAAGCATGATAGAGGTACTAATTATGGTACCAGTATTTGGCTTAAATTATCACACAAAAAGAATGGTAAATCCCTCCAAACATAGCACTTAGGCTGACTAAAGGTGTCAAAAGGGTTTCTCCATGTCGGTTTATGTTACCCAAACTACATCGTCTTGAATGTGTTTAGTCCTTAACAAAAATTTTTGAAGTAGTGAATTTCATTGTTAATAGGATAGATGAATTGATCCATCATGTTTGGCTACTTTCAATTGTTATGTTCAAAATTTATTGAATTAAAATGGATGGCGAATAAATTCATTCAAACTCGACAATTAAAATCTGTTGAATTGAATGAATCCTATTTCCATAAAATAACATTTAAATATCTTTAAATTCATTGAAATTAAAGGAAATTTGTCTTGAAATTCTTTTATATTTTAGATTAAATGAATGTAATGTTCATGTTTTCCATTTGAGAGCAAGTCAGACATGATTTCTTCTTGACTGTGTTTTCTAGTTGGGTAGATTTTTTAGCCTTGATTGTATGCCTTTCAGTGTTCTCTATGTCTGCATAAGCCTCCCCATGAATGGATTTCTAGTATGTATGTCTTTGAAGGTCGTCTACTATGGTTGAAATGGGTTCTCTGAAATGGTTTCCTGAGTGGTTGTTGGATTGCTTTTGTAAATTCATTTCTAGATGAAATATCATTTATCCATAAAAATTATGCCTTTATCTTCCATATCTTGTTTGAAATGGATCTGAATAACTCCAAACCTAGAAAAAAGGAAAATTATTGCAAAAGTGTGAATTCAATGGTCACCTTGAATACCAAAGGCCAAAGGACACAATAAGATGAAACAAATAATTTGATGGTTGACATTTTAAGTCAGCTCTATAATACATAATGCATGTTTGATATAATAACAGCCCAAGAATTGAAAATTTGAGGCTTGGGAAAAAAAATTGGGCTTGCCCATGGTGAACAAGGATTGTCTCCATGTCAAAGACTCCAGGCCATTCCCTACAAAATATTGCAAGTAAGTAAGAATACATGAAATCTCTGATGGAGAGTGTATATCCCCAAGCATGAATAGAAGCCATCAAATGTTGGTTTTTCCAAGTTGTGTTTCATGAGTGAATTGTGTTGGTTATGGTGCATTTAATTGTTGCGAGAGAATGTATAGTACAAATCACATTAATGATTACTTAAATGTTGTCATTATTTCCCTAAGCTTTTGGATTGATTAGATATTTAATTGAATTGATGATTTTTAAGATACAACGCTTATTTCAATTGCTCTCTTCCCTGGTTAGTCAATTGGTACTTAAAATAATGATTTTCTTGGGTTGGTGAACTAATATTGTGCCCATATAATGTTCAATGTGTTCATTTCTTGTGCACTGGCAACCACATAGTTTTTTCTTTTGCCTAATTCATTGATTTGTTGAAGTGTTGTTGTACGTATCCTTGAACATGTTGATGGTTGACTTACAACACTCTTATTAATGCATTGGAATCGAGGAATCGTAGTTACAGCTACAACATCGTTGCTTTCCTAAGCCATTGGTATTGACTCTTGAGCCTTTCTGTAGCCATGCATTTCCCTCTATGTATTAAATTTAAACCCCATAGATTTAAAATCTACTTTGATAAATTCATTTATTTCACATTAGATATTAGGCTTAATTAGGAATTTTTTTTATAGGATAGAGCTACTTAGAACAGGCTGAAATTTATGATTCAATTTTCCTTATTGAAATAACCCTCTTGCATTTAAATTTCATATACTGAGCATTGATATTGATTTAGTGGATCCCATGTATCAATCGAGGTGAGCATGAGACATTTTCTTCATAGGTGTTAATAGTCATCTTAGAAAATACAATGTTGAATGTAGCCTCCAAGATGTTAATTTAAATGTTGTTGGTTCCATTTTCCAATTGGTTGTAGGAGATAGTGGATGAATAAATATGCTACTATTATCCCATAAGATGAATGTAATGATCTCTCTCTTGACATAGTTGTGGGCTTGGCTTGCATTTAGATCCCATAAGGCAGTTTTACATTTCTTCTGGATAGGTGGTCAATAGTTGAAATCATCTCTGGGAAAATTATCAGAGTGTAGGTCTAAAATGTATGGTGGATTTTCAGAGAAGGATGTTGTTTGTAGGTAGTCAAATGTGCTATGGTCATTCAAGAATTTCGAGGATGTGTCAAATCCACTAGATATTTGGGATGTTCTAATGGAACTTTTGGATCTAAAGGTTCTAACATTAAATTTGTTTGAAACAATACTCTCCAAATGGCTCTCTAGCTGGTTCTCAGGGAGTCGTTAGGCGTGTGCTTTGGAAAGGTGTCTAATTCATTTACCAAGGTTACTGTCAAAGACAAGTTTTCGTCACATTCATCTACCAGTCATTATCTACAGGCGTTTACTGCTATTAGGAATCAAGACAGAGTCTCTAACTTTTTTGCTATGTGAGGTCAAGAAGAAAGAAAGCATTGAATGGCTGGACCAAGTTATTGTAGACCAATGAGCATTAGCTTGGAGAAAGCCTTTTATAATTTACTTTGTTAGCTATATCATGCCGTGTTTCTTATGTGTAACCAGTTTGCTATCTAGGAAAAACAGTTTTGGTTCCAGGAGGAGCTCCACAAATATAGAAGATGGTTTCTTTGAATAGTGCGAAAGTACCTGATCCTCTTAAGCAACTAGCAGGACAGATCTGGGAACTTGGGCGAAAGAGGTAAGGTCTCGAGTGTATATGAACTCCTTTTATGGAGAAAGTTATTATTTTCTATGTTTTCTTTGAGTGTGGTGTTGGATGCCATGGTTATTTGATCTAGTATCAAGGATGCACACAAAATGTGTTCAAGCATCTACTATAAGTCTGAGGCACAAAATATATGTACTGTTTTGTGTCCTTGATCAACAGTTTGAACCTTCAATCTCTTCTATTGAGTATTCCCAGTTATCAATGTATCATGGATGCTTTTAATGTTTTTGTAACATCACAAATTACTAACTTTTTTCCTTCATCATTTCTAGAATCTGGCCTCATCTAATAGAAATTATTTTACTGGTGTCATTATATCCACAAAAGGTTTACCCATCTAAAAAATTGTTGATTCTATGTCTCATCTGGCAAAGATGTCTGCATCAGTGAATATGTTTCCTAAGAGAGTTGTACCTTTTGCAGTGCACCTGTGCAGTTCAAATATCCTGGACTTTCCTGCTGTCAAGCTGGGCATTGTGATTCGGGCAACCAAAATCACAAACTCCAACGTTGTGCAGTTTCCATGCAGGTTTGTCCTATTATTTCTCTATGGTTTTGCATTTGTTGTGAGAGATGGGCTCTCAAAGAAGCCCTTGATATGTTCTTCTATTTTTCATTATTGCAATATGTTAAATATTTATCTAAGCACTTTCTTCTATGTGGATTTCCAAAACCTTTATCTATTTTCTGTGGCATATTGATGCAAATATTGTTGCTTGAATTTCTAGTTAAAATTTCACCAGTATAGGTATGACAGGTTTTGATAGATGGCATTGAAGAAAGTAAATTATTTTAGCTCTGTCATGGTAAGGAAACACAAATTTCTTAGACACATTCTCCGTTTTGTTAGTTGTCACAAGTGAAAAGCCAGGAAATGAAATTGGGATCAAGGAGTGGTGTAAAGTTGGCTGAAATAATCCTGAACATTATATTTTCTGTAAGAATATGATGTGATTTATTTCAATATTCTTGGTGCCATTTTATGTATTCCTAAATTTTCATATAGTTGTACAATTATGAGATTTTGGAACCATGTTTTTAAATTTTATTTGTCAGAGATTGCAAAGATGTTACCAAAACAAAATCACAGTTGAAGATTGCAGTGATGGTGAAGCGGAGTCACTATTAAATTTCTACTAATTACATACAATGGAACTCATTTAAATAAACCAAATTAATACATTTAGCTATTGACTCATGGATGTGTGATGAGTAGCTTGAGGAGATGCTTTTTATCATGGGAACTGGTAGATTTGTTTTGATTTATCAAAATTGCATCCAGATGTATACTATAGAAGTGAGTTGTCTTCAAAAGGGGCTATACTTAGACATTAGGCTCTGAGATTCCATCTAACCTTTTTGGAAGAGACCCACGTAGAAAGAGGGGGCCCAAGTCTATAGAGGGAACAAAGGAGGTACAAAGAGCTTGCAGAAGGGAGACACAGATGATGTCCAAAGCAAAAAGTGATTAGAAAAACGCTTTCTCCTGTCAGTGGTACTATTGTTGGTTGTGAAAGTAGCAAGATGAATCCCCAGGATGCAGAAAAGTGGATGATTTTCATATAAAATGGTATATTTAGTGCCATGTTTGGCTTACCTACTGATAAAAATGTGAAAAACAATTTTGCAGAAGTGAAGTCCCAAATTGGTATTGAAGTAATAGACAAGAAACACCAGTATCCTGTGGATCTTCACAAAACTGTTCAAAATAGTGACATGACAGACTCTTTTGTTGACCTAAAACGAAATAACCAACATGATATGAAAACTCTTAACAATGTTGGTAGTCTTGAGCCAACTACATAGGCTCGAATTTCTGAGATGTAGCCATAGATCCCTAGACATTGCTGCAGAATTGAACCTAGTACATCAAAGGTTGACTTCTTCGTCGCTTTTTCTCGCTTTTTGTCGAGCTTTTGGAAACTCAGAGGTGAAGTTATATTGAATTTTTTTTCCAATGTGGATAGATTGGAAATTGTGTGTTTTTCCAAGTTTCTAAGTAATAATGCATGCTCTAGACTACAGGGTAGATGATGCATTACCGCAGTGGGAGTTCTGTAACAAAGAAAAAAGAAATTACATCAAATGTTATACATGTGCGTAAGCCCTGTGCTAAATGGTATGCAATTAGAAAATGAAGTTCCATTTGTTTTTTCAATTCCTTATTTTTGAGTGTTTAATTCATTCTTACTATTAAATTTTAATACAGGAAAGAAATTCCAGCATACCCTTTAGAATGATTATTGTTTACATAATATATGTTGTTTATGTTTAATGCTTTCTTTCAAATTCAGCATGGATTTATATTCTATTAAAATTATCCTTGTCGTTAAATTTTAATATCAATAATCCATTATAGAATACCCTTTAGAATGATTATTGTTTACATTGTCTATGTTGCTTGTGTTTAATTCATTCAAATTTAGCTTGGTTTTATATTCTATTAAAATTTGGATGAATTCAGGGCACTAGATTTCTATTTCAAATATGATTTTGTAATGAATTTGGAAGCAGAGGTAGCAATAGGTATCAAAATCAAATGCACTCTCTATGGACTCAAGAGGGCTGCTTTAAGTTGTTGTTTCACAAAGTGTCGCGGGAGATTTCATGTCCCATGTGTCATTTCTACTCCAAAATATGGATGGGATGTCATAAGAGTTTAAAACATTGTCTCTTAAGTCCTCTTGAAGAAATTTCTTCAGGTATTGCAGACAAAAATTGAGACGGCTTTGTCAATTTTTGTTTACCATGTTTTCTGCAAGATAATTTTTAATGCTCTACCTTGCTCATTCATCACACACATTTCCAAATGAAATGAGATCATCCATAAGCTCAAAGAGAAGAAATTTTCCCTACCAAGAAGGGGAAAAATATTTGTTGATAAGGTAACACTGGCTACTTCAATGATTTCAGAGGAGACAAAAGCCCTTGTATACAAAAAGTAGTCAAGATTGGACATGGCCGCTGGGACAACCATGCAAATGGGTTCCTTATGGTTCTGCATTGGATTATGCTTAGAAGGTATTGCATGTGTTCCCCTTTAAAGCATGTATTTTTAACTTCAAATCTACCTACTAATTAAAATTATGTGCTATAGGTACTCAACAAGTCTCATTTTTAATGCAAGAACAACTTAATCGTTTTGCAATGCTCAATTGGGAAAGAGTATAAAAAACATGGAGTCCTGATGTGATCCATGTGGTTGCATCTACCGATGCAAATGGTGCTTGTAGAGGAACACATAGTTTTTTAATGTCAATCTTGGAAGGGAAGAGGGTTCTTAAGACAGATTGTAAGTTTATCTAATAGTCCTACAAGATGATGTCATCAAATGTCCTCATCTATACACTCATTTTCCTAATATTTCTTACATGTGTCCTAAAAATTCCTTTACATTACTTAAGTTTCATGTTTAGCTAAAGGTCATACTCATTTACTGAAAGGTATGATTTCAGGGATTGTTGCATGCATGGAAGCAGGGCATCCAGTAAATGAAGAGACATTTGAAATAACTCATGATATCCATGGCACATTTGAGGGACCAAGCCGTGGTTGAGCTCGAGTTGAGAAAAAGGTGTGGAAATATACCAAGGAAATACATTTGGCACACTAGATCTTTGAAGTGATACCCAAAATTTGAGCCTCTTCGCCAATCGATCCCCACATCCAGTGAGACATTATAAACCCTTCTATTTCAAAAGTTATTATGTATATATTCAAAGGGTGCAAATGCTAGTTGAAAATCAATGACTATATATGTAAGTTCAAGTACTACCATAACTCATAATTCTTTAAAGGGTGATAGCTTAGCGGAAGAGCACCTTCTTTATAAGCAGGAGGTCAGTGGCTCGATTCCACTATGTCAAAATATGAGTTAATCAATGATATTGTATTTTATTTTAATGGTGAGATATTTTTTAGATTCATTATTTTATATTGTCTCTAAAGTGACAAAAGTGTTGTTGTATTATCTTTGAATGCAATTTTTTATTGTCTCTAGAGAGACAATAATTAGGATCAAACACATTGTCTCTTTAAAGAAAATATGTCTTTGATCCCAACTATTGTCTCTAGAGAGAAAAAACTGAAATTTTCTCTCAATAGACAAAAATGAAATTATTTTTGGAGAGACAAAAATGTGTGTGTTATATATTGTCCTTCGAGAGACAATATTTTAAGACAATTTTATTTTAAGACAATTTAATTTGAGACAACTTCTTAAAGACAATATTTAAGACAATACACACATGTTTTCTTTTATCTCAATTTAAGAAACTTTTCGGAGAAATTGTCTTAAATATTGTCTTAAAACCCCCCTTTGTGTTGTAGTGTGGAAACCATGGATGAGGTGAAGGCACGCTGCACGTAAATATGTCATTGTGGAGGTAGTCACTATCAACATTGTCATGTAGGAATACAAGGTAGTTATTATCTACATTAATGTAACATTCTCATGAACGTAGTGATTTGGCCTTTCCAAATATCGGTTGCATATATTGAACTTGATTGATCTATTTTTAATGTAACATTCTCATGAATGCAGTGATTTGGACTTTCCAAATATCAGTTGCATATATTGAACTTGATTGATCTATTTTTAAATATTGGTTGCACACATTTTAAGAAATATTTTATTTAAAAATTCATATATTAATTTAGTTATTTTACATTAAAAGTATCTACAAACTATGGGAAAGTTTGTAGACATTGAAATTATTGATCTCTTTTTAAATATGGGCTGCACACATTTAAAGAAATATGAAATGTTTTGTTTAAAAAAATCATATTTTAATTTAGTTATTTTACATTAAAATTTAATATCAATTGAATTTTTTTAAATATAAAATTTAAGATAGAAAAAAAGTTTGATAAACAATATTTTAAAACAAAATTTTATATTTAAGGCAAAAACATTGAATTTGACCAATATGAATTTGTCAACTTTTTTGTTTTTTTATTGACAAAGATATGTCACTTTTTAGGATTTTCAATCTGGCTCAATCAACAAGTGTTTGGAATATTTTATGTAAGATTTTTATTTTAGTAATTAATTTTACTTACTAATTGTGATATAAAAATGTCTTTTTAATTGATTGTGTTTTGGAGTATGTAATTAATTGTGATATAAAAATGTGTTTTAACTGATTTTTGTCTCCTTGTTGTTAGGTGTTATCGAATTTTATTATCTTGTGTAGTGTCATCACATTTGATTATCTTGTTTTCTATGTACCATAGAGAGTTTTTCAGTTCTACTTCACTTCTACTCCACAAAGTGTAGAGTTTTGATGTTTCCAATGTAATGTATTTAGCTATTTTGAATATTGAGAAGAAGAATCTCTACTCTGCTTCTAGTTTTCATTCATTTTCAATTATGAGTGATTGATATAGAGATGTTTTATTACGAATTTTTTTTGTATTGGTCCATTCATTAATACCAAGATGTTGTTTTCTTTCTTTGATATCTATTGAAAATATGTCAATATAGGTACTTATTTGTTTTTTATTATTTCTTTCATTAGTACTAAGATGTTTTTGTTTTTCTTCCTTTGGCACTTTTGAAAATGTGTGAATATAGGTATTTATTTAGTTTTTTAAGTTTTCTTTGTAATTAATTTTGACTAGAAAAAAAAAGTAATTCTTTTTTTTTTTTTTTATGTTTAAAATATTATGTCAATTTAGTATGTAGAGAAGTTATATTAGTTAATAAAAAGATTATATAAATTAAATGGTTGGTAAATAACCATAAAAAAAGTTACTTCATCATACAAATCAAATTGCTAATTATTGTTGTTAGTGATAAAAAGAATTAATATATAAGTAGCAAATATACATTTAAAGAAAACACGTAAAAAGCTTGTTAACCATGGAGAATCATTCCACTCTTTCACGGAGATTATTAATATGTAAATGAGATTCTTAATATGTAAATATAATTAGTTAAAATATCGTGGGCCAATACTGCATCTTATCAATACCACTTGGCAAAAAACCATAATTCATTTCATATGACAGTTGATCATATTGATTTTTTTTAATTAATGAGTTTAATTAAAATGAAATAAAAGGCATAACTACTCTAAAAATAAATTTTAGTTTTAATTTGTGTATATTACTAAAAATATTCTATAATATTCAATGGAAATTAAATCCCTACCATTGACCTAGTAATTATTCATAATTAACTTAGAATTCTAATATTCTAAAAACTCAATTCTAGAATATACATACCTATCAACATAATAATAGAATCAATTTTTTCATAATAAATATAATGTTTCAAATGTTTGAGGAATAGAACCATTTTTGATACTAGGTTAAAAATATTTGGCATGTGGTGTAGAAATAATAGTGAAGGAACTTAGCTGAGAAGGGTAAAGAAGAAGAATAGTATTCTTACTGGGCCCATGATTGATACTTCCAAGGCTTGGGTTTTCTTAAAAGAGCTAAGAGTCATGTCAAGGATTTTTTGGATTGGCAGTAGCATTTCACTTGAATAATCATCATTCTTTCCTTCTTAGCTCGGAGCTAGGGCTAAGATATAATAATAATGAATAATTAATTCGGCATTGGCTAGTCCTCGATTTTGCAATATCTCGGCATGTGAAGGGCCTTTAAATATTTGGTGATTCTTTGGTGGTTATCTACTGGTTCTTAGGGATTGTCACATTACATAGTTTGGCCCTAAATCCTTGGAAAAAAATGATTTAAGAACATGAGGAATTGTTTGAGGAATTGAAGAGGAATTGAAGATACAAAATATGCAGAGGGAACACAATTTTGATGCAAACAAACGATCAAAGGAAAGATTTCTCTAGTTTTTTATACATTTAGTGATAGCTGAAAAAGTCGGTGATGTCCTCAATGTGAATGCATGCAACATTTTTATTATTCGAAGATTTTGTAATCATTGGGATATTGTCTATTTTTATGTTTTATTATTTTTCCTTTGATTGATAAAACATATATAGAAAGGTGTATTTGAACACTAGTAATATCTATACTTTTATTTTAATGAAATTAAAAATATATGACCCTTTTATGTGCAAAAAATAAAAATAAATAAATAATATTGATATAATTTTATGGCAATTATCCCCACCACGGGTGAACATACAACGTAATTCTTTGACATTAATACTCTAAGCGATTCCAAGAAGTAGCTTGGAAGACATGAATCTTACCTAGACCTAGTGTACCACTACATTTATACCCTCATGCTCTTAACTTTCCACAACTTAGTTGGAAATTACATAAGTCTTAGTATTACAATGGATGTATATTATGGTTTTATGATCCTATTTCATTTCAATTCATGGAATATTAATTCAGGAGTATGTGGGGAAAATATAGAAGTTATTGCCTACATGAAGTCTGGTAAATGACTTCACTCTGTAACTAATGTTATGGTAATGGTTAGGAGTCATGTCATTTACAGTTGTCGTTCTCTAGCAAAAATTCTCCATGCCGACGTCCGGGATTTTAATTTTCTCTTGCGAATGGAGATTAGGCATGTGAATTCATGGCTCATGGGGTTTGAGGATTTCAGTTGACTTCGAGTGGCACAAGGGTGCAACAAATATTGCAATCATATTTAATTTTTTAGGGCGGGGCCTTGGATCAATGATGGGACTCATCACAATACAAAAATTTCACTCATAACTATATTTCACCATAAATTATCTATTTAGGCTCGCTCCTTTGCTCATTCTCACATGCTCTTGGGAAATTTTCATATTTATATGTATGATGAACCTGGGTGTAACACCCTCCTCCCACAAATACCCAAGTAACGGACTAACCAGGGTAAACATGTGACGAGAGGCTACTAATACAAGATTCAACCTGCTAGGTGACCTTAAGGAAGTGGAACTGACAGAAACATGAAAAACAAACCTTGTACATCATCAATGACACCCCCAAGACCTAATTCAACCTTTAAGGCCTCCTAACCCTATTTCAGACTCAACTTTTTCTTAGACCAATTTTTGGTCATCTAACCATTTACATTTAGATGGATCGAATTACACGATGTAAGACCAATTTTACCATAGTAAAATTTCCTTCACTATAAGAAATAATTTAATAAACCATGGTTTATTAAGTCATTTATGGTCAAAATAGGAGACCCTATGAGGAATAAATGAATAAATCGTTATTTATTTGATTTTCCTCTAGGAATAATTAATTAAAACTATGTTTAAATAATATTGTTGGTCAGATTTTACCCAATTAATGAGAAATAATTAAATAAATCTTTTTTAATCTTATTATTCTCTAGGAATAATTAATTAATCCTTATTTAATTATCATTCCTTGTTAAATTTGACTAAATCTCTTAGAAATAATTAAATAATTATTTAATTATTTAATTATTCGTTAACCCCATTCTTGAAATCATAAATAAATCATTTATTTTATAGATAGAAGTCTTTTGGATTAATCACATCATTAGGATTTGGTCGACTTTTGGTTTGAAACATCGACCAAAACCTAATGATGTGATTAATCTGAAAGACTTCTATCTACATTATGGATCACAAAATTCTTAGATCTAACAAATCAATTATTTTTTTATTATTTCTAAATAAAGGGATTTAACGAATTTAAATTCCTTTTCCCTCCAACAAATTATAAAAAAATATTCAAAGTACTTAGATCTAGATCTTGGTTAATAATATTTTATGATGCATCATTATCAAGGATAACTCAATATTTTGTTATAAATACAAGGGTTTTCCATTCATTATTTACCTTTGATCCTTTTATCATGGCCGGAATTTTATCCTTTACCATTGTCATAATTTGATCGCTTTTATTAGTTTATTACTTCATGAGCTCCCATAGAGTTCCACGCGTCTTGGGTTTTCTAAACCATTGAGAGAGAGAGACTTTTGGAACTGAAGAATTGAGGACATCCAAGAACCTGTCCCATTGAGGGGGACTGGTAAAATCATTCCTTGTTCCCTTCCCAAGGGTTAATAATATAAAAATTATTTATAAATGTTGTCTTGTCCATTGGATATTTGCAGAAACTCTTATTTCATTTTGGTATTTAGCTGCTTTTATTGCATAGATATGGGTTTATTTTTCATTTGTTTCAACTGTCTATTGCATATCTAAAGAACTTAGACAACCATATTAGTTTTTAGGGTTGTATTTCATGTGCAACTAAAGTGATCTCTTTTCCTACAGTTGCGTTAAAATTGCATACTAACAATTGGTGGCTCCACTGGGTTTTATTCAGTTTTCTTACATGACCAGCTGCCTCGACACCTATGGTTTTTTTTGCTACTATATTTTAGCCTCTTAATGTTTTATTTTACCTTTTATGCCCTAAAACAATAAAAATTATAACTTCTGAGTGTTTTTGGGTGTTTTTTGCAGGTAATAGGTACCATCCATGCCAGAGACAGAAAGTTCTTCTGCAACCTATTGCCTGAGACTCCTACAATTGCAGCTCGTACTTTTCAGCCCAGAACCTATGTGTTTAGGATCACATCACACATGTTGGGCCCAAAAACTGTGATTTCAATAGCCTACAGTTCAGTACCTTCGAGCTACAACTTTTTGCGAGATATTTTGTTTAATTTTTAGGGATTCGCACAAGCATTTTTTAGGGTTTTCTGACCTTTGTCTCCACCCGTCTTAGGCCTGGATATGCTCAGATTGTCTTTTTGAAGTAGGAACAAGCCCCTTAAGGTTTCAATATGCTTCCACCTTTTTAAGAAGGCTTTAGCTCAGTAGGTAGTGTGAGATTTTGCAGCGCTTTCAACCATTGTTTAGGATGTGATCTATCCTTCTTTAAGATCCCTTTAGATCTATTATTATCTCATCCAAACCTCCCTCTTGAGTTTTGTTTGACCTTTCCCTTAGGGTCTGTCTTGTTTCCCTTAGGGTTTTAACATGTCGCCTCCCATTTTGTAGCAATATTCCCTCTAGTTTCTTGTTGTTTTTTGCACCTCATTCCGGTAGATCTGGGTCATTAGATACATGTCCCTTAAACCTTAGATATTTTTTCCATCTTGTGTATTTTTAGTCAGTTACACCCACCTCTTAGAACAGTTTCTTTAGAGCCCTTATTTATGGATTTTATCTATGCATATTTAGTTGTTTATTTTAGTGTTGTTTCAGTTTATTTACAGTTATACATCATGTTTTCTTTTTTATATACACAACCGTTTGGCCTTAATTAAAATTAACACACATATTTCACACACACACACCTAAAGCAAAGAGTGCTTGGTTTACACCGCCAAGCCAAGACATAAACATTGTAATTAATTTATCTGCCCCTCTGAGCCTTTATTTATTTCTCTTCCATATTATTTGGGTATCTGTGTCTTGTGGTCATTATGCCCCCAAGACGTTTATCCTAGATGTTAGTGTCCCGTGATTTGGCAGATTGGTAAACCAAATGACAGGGTGCACATGAGACCAATCTTTAGAGTCCCGGGACCTAACCTTCCTGGACTCAGAGAGGGGTCTCTTTATTATGCAAAGATTGTGAACTTGTTCACTTTGGGTGATTTATTTTAGGCTAGTTGTTAAGTGTCAGTTTGTTTGTTTGTTTTGGGTTGGGGTAAGATGATCAAGTAGGATAGGTGGAGTGAGAGGTTATCAAATCAATTGGGCAATGGATTCTATGAAGTTATTGATATCTTGGTAGTGAATCGGGGTACATCACAATAAAATCTAGTGTAGTTAATCGATCTTTTAAGTTTATGTGTGAGGTGAAATGGACAATAATTTTGGGAACCAAGGTAGGGAAAAGGGTAGTTAAGAATCCTTTGTCAAATAACTATGAATAGGGAGGTCTTTAACATTGATAAGAAAAAGACACTAATCATGAGATAGAATGCACCATTTACTGAGTGACAATAATTTTGAACAAATAAACATTGAAGATAAACAATCAAGTATAACATAGAAGAAAGACAACTTATCTAACTTCAATGATTCAACTTTCAAGGTTTGAAAACATATAAGAAACAAAAAACATCAGTAAATGAAGAGGGAACCCCTAAAAATCATTCATAAAACTATAAATAACTTTGAGGAAAACTGATAATCATATTCAAAGGGAAATATCGAAACAATACCTCTTTGACTTAACCTAACAATAAATACATCAAAGAGAGATTTCAAGACAGAGTTTAGATAGCATTAAACAAGAAGGTATTACCATGAATCATGTTTATAAACTAACATATTAATCCAATAATGAAATATACAAGCTTAGATGGGCCTAAGGAATAGTGAAGAATTCTTTAAGCTCACCCAATAGTAGAAAACATAAAAACAATAGCTAATAGGAGGACTGACGTGCCTCAAGCAACATTTCTCACCCTATACCTTTTTGAGCTATTGCAAAATATAAATATGGACATATGGAAAAGATGAGAAAACATGAACATATGAGAGATACATCACCATTAACTAAACTCAGGGATCCCGCAAGAAAGCCTTCATCACCATCAATCAAGGCAATCCATCCACAAGCTCCACAACACTAAATTGTTCTTCAACTTCCAAAAACCATGTATTTATCTTAAACATATCAAGTTCCCAACTGTTTACAATGAATCCTCATGCAATATATAATAAGCATGGAGGAGTAAAACCAAAGAGAGTATCTAGAAGCCTATTGGCCAACAAGAAATATCCTAAGTTGTCCTTGAGGCCTTGTAAGGTCCAAGTCACAAAAATATCTAACAAATATCTTTTTCGGAAAAAAATAGAAATTAAATTGACTTTTCGGCCCTGACAAGAATATCAAAACTTGCTAAATGCACATTTTTCCCAGTCATCTATAGGAGCACAACACACTGTGTCAAAAATTGAAATTATTCCAGGAGCGAAGTGTAGAAATATGCCTTTCTGCAACAGTGTTTTGGAGGACTTCCTGATGTCAGAAAAGGCTCCATGATGGCTCGTTGGAAAGCCATTGAAGTATAATTTCTAGATATACCTTTATTTCTTCAATTTGATCTCTATAAGTTTCCCAAAAAGTGTAAATTCCAATACTTCTAGGAGCGCAACACATGCTCCAAAAAGTGGGCAGAAAGGTGAAAAATGAGTGCTTTTGACCCTTTTGGGGGATCAAAACAACTCCAACTGAGCTGAAAATGGGTGAGAATACTCCTATAATTATGGGGAATCCAAAAATATCAGCATCTCCTCCTAAATATGCCATGGAAAAAATCACAACACACGGTGTGTTGTGCTTGTAGCCTCAAAACTTGTAAAAAACAAAAACTTGTTCAATTTCTCTCAGAATTGGTAGGTAGGTGCCTCATGGGTCCCTGGAGACTTCTAGAGAAGATTGGGCCAAAATTTCAAGCCTATATTGGTATTTTTCATCTTTTGGTGCCAGGCCCTCATTTTGGGCAGTTTTGAGTTTTTTCCTTGCAGTGGTTTCTTCGTTCATAGTGCTCAGTCATTCTCCTTTGCAAGTTAAAATCTTTGTTGGCCTTCTCTGGTTTGGTCTCAAGATGTATGTTGGCCCTTTCAAGCCATGATTCCCTGTTATGCTCAATTTCCATGGCAAGGAGTTCAGAGAGGGGAAATTTTTGTGCTTGGGCTGATTCTTCTTCTCTGTATTTTGCGAATGCTTTCCTAAGACCCATAGTCTTAGGTCTCCTTCTAGTTTGTCCCTCTTCATCACTACTTTCCTCATAAGCGTCCATGTATTCCTCCAGCTGCAATTGTGACCTTTGAGCCTCTTTCTAGTATTTGAGCACCCTTGCTTCATAAATGGCCAACTGGCCACTCATTTTTTTGTTTTGCATCTACAAGAAGTGAATGAGATCCCTAGCTCTCCCTAATTCAACTTCCAAATCCTCGATCTGTGCATTCCTCCCTTGTAGAAGGAAGTTTGCAATTCTTGTTTCATTTACATCATCACTGTTTATGTTGATGATTTCAAATTCTCTTTCCTCCTCATGGTTGTCTTCTTCCTCCTTCATTTTTTGTTTACCTTTCTCAATCATTTGAGTTGAGGACGATGGCATGCCCCCTTGCCTTTTGGAGGTAGGAAACACATGCCTCTCTCCTTTTTTATAGGTAATGGTGAAAGGTGCAACAAGTTTCGCTTGCAAAGCTTGATCACTAGTGACCTTAGGACTATTTTTCTCCTCATGGATGATCTCTATGTGTGCATATTCCTTACCTTGTACTTGGCTTCCCTTTTCATAAGCATACTAACAATATTTTATGCCATCATCATTGTCAAGACCCTTAGGACTCTCATCCTCTATTTTTGTAATGCTAGAAGTGTCTTCATTACTAATCGATACATCTTTGTCTTCATGAATGTCCTCTTCTTGATACTTTGACCCACTATTTTCACTGCCAAACTTAGCCTTTGTATCATTGTTTGCAATCCATGTGGGGCCACTGTCATAGGCAACCTCATTAGTCCCTCTTATACTTTGATGGTCACTTTCTTCCTTACTGGGTGATTTTTCCTCACTTCTTTGCCCACTTTCTTCTCTGTCTTGCCTATGGTCTTTACCTTCAATTTCAATCTTTGTTTCATAACTTGTATCATTTTCACTTTTTCTATGTTCACTATCCTTGTTTTCAAAATTTGTCCCTTCACAATCACGTATACTATCCTCTTGGATGATTTCTTCTTCACTGTTTGGTTCATTATTTACTCCTTTTCCTTGACTGTCATTGGTTTGTTGACTGTCACTAGGCTCACTACTTTTGCCTTCTTGTAGCTCATTGTTTTCCTCTTGATAAGTTACCTCTGACCCTGTATCCTTGGAGTCATATTCTTCATCATTAGAGTCATTGTTTTGGTATTTTTGCTCATCATTGGGCTGACTGCTTTGATCTTTTTTTTAGTCTCCATCAGTACTTCCTTTTCTATCACTGCCTTTATCACTTCCTCCTTTCTCTTTTCCTTTACTGCTTTCTTCATTTTTAGCATTTCTTTCTTCATTTGCACCACTGCTTTGTTAATTTTCACCTTCTTCTCCTTCACTTCTTTCTTCATTTGCACCTTCCTCTCCTTCACTGCTTTCTTCTTGGCCATCACTGCTTTCTTCTTAGCCATCTTCCTCTCCTTCACTGCTTTCTTCATTTTTTGATTTCTTAGGGGAAGGTGAATGAGGAAGGTCTATTTGAATAAACGATTCATGTGAAGAACATGAACCAAGATAAGTGGAGGTTGATGGAAGTGTGTGAGGAGAATTTTGAGAGGATGAAGGCAGACTTTGCAGAGGGATGGGATGTGGAGTTGTGAAATCATCATGGGTGATGAAAACCTCATAGTGGATGCCTTCTTGTTCTATTTGTTGTGAGACAATTACTTTGATGAGGGAATGATGAGAAAGGCTTGAAAATTAGTGGGATGGAGGCCTCTTCTGCATGATGGAAGACATTTTTCAATACTTTTGCAAAGGTAGTAGGGCATATGTAGTAGCTTGGTTTTGGTGAAGTGCGTGAGGAGTCTTATGTGGTAGGAATAGACTCTAGAGAACCTACCCTTGCAGGTGAAGTATTTCACAATGATCTTCATTGGGAGAACATACCTGTCCAATAGATGAGAGAAGGGGAACATGGTTTTGCAATCAGCTTGACAGCTTCGTTTCAAGAGTAGGCAATGGTGGCCTGGGTCCAGATGCTTTTTTTTGAACCACCTTTCTCCTATGCAAGGTATTCTAGTAGCCCTACAGATGCCATAGGTGGTCAACTCAAATTCCACCTCAGCTAGGTGTACTTGATGATTATGAAGGTTTAAGGCAAGGAGTTTGGTAAACTGAGGGTGAATCTGGACCTTTTGTAATTTTTTACCGAATTCATAGCACCGCAATTATTGAAAACAGGAGAAAATAGTAGGGGAGGTTATCAACTCTTCAGTGCTTACAGGTTCAAACCTATTTGGCATCCCTCCCTTCCTTTGCTACTTTTTAGGCCTTTGACTTGCCTCATCAATGTCAACATTCTCTTCTTCAGACACTTTTTTTTACCCTTGCCTCAAAATATTTAAAGATATTTGGCACTGCTTGTAGAATGATGTGAAAGTGGTAAATGAGATGGTGAGGTTTCTAATTAGGTCAAGGCCCAACAGTGTGTAGGCCAAGTGTTTTCTTTAGGATTTCACTACCTTCTCTAAACCAACGTTCAATTTTCTTTGTGACCTTATCTTTAGAAAAATATGAACATGAAGGAAAAGTTCAAAATACCTCTCTAAATGCTTCCATAGAAGAAAAATACCTTAAAAAACGTGCCTGGGCAGCTCGGGTCACCTTCTGAACGAAGATTCGGGCAAAGGCTACATGTTGTGGTACGAGCACAACACAACTTCTGTACACAGCTCAAGAATGTACCTGGGCAGCTTGGGACACCTCCTGAACGAAGATTCGGGCAAAAGCTACACGCATAGATAGGAGCACAACACAGCTTCTATCGGGCGGCTGTGAACAAGTTTTCGTGCAGAGGCTGCATGCGGAGGTAGGAGTGTAGCATAACTTCTCTCAGGCGGCCCTGAATGGGTTTTCATGCAGAGGCTATGCACGGAGGCAGAAGCATAGCACATCTTCTGTCGAGTAGCCCTGAATGGGTTTTCGTGCAGAGGTTGCACGCTGAGGGAGGAGCGCAACACAGCTTCTGTCAGGCGACTCTGAATGGGTTTTCATGTGGAGGTTGCACGCGGATTTTTCTACAGGCGTGCAATGCCTCCGTACAGGAATGAAACACTGAATGTAAAGTAGCATAGGGAGATGCTATAGGAGTGCAGCGTAGCTGCTCAGGACCGCAGCACCCAGAAAAACTGCCTCTCACCTATATTTCGAAAATGAACCTATTTTATGACATTTAACACCTATACACAGCAAAATTATCATTTTTTCAATTTGTCCCTATGACTGATATTATGCCATGTTTTTATCTTTAAGTAATGACGAAAAAACCTCTTGGTGGGAGAAATAACCTAGCAGTAAGTATAAACAACAGTTTGCTCTTTTTAGATGTGCCACCTTTATTTGAGACATTTCTTTCCTTGACCTTATCAATTTTCTTGTAAGAAAAAACTTTTGATAGTATTGTATAGTGCCATTCATGTTCATCTATCTTTTGTAGAAGAGTCATTTGATAAGGAGGGCCTTGTTGGGAGTTCCATTGTTCTGCTACAAACCGAGGGTATATCTGTTTCTCAGGTCACTTGAATATGCCTCTAACTGTTCTTTAGAAAAAATACCCTTGAACTGACATTTCTTGGCTGATAATCTTCATCATTTTTCTACCTTTGGTGTAGTGTAATATTTATTTTCATGTATGCCCTTCTTGATCTTCTTTAAAACCTTTTATTTTACCTTTTGATGAAGTGGAGTTAATGCTTGTGTTAAGCACCATGTTAAAGCACACACATGGTGTATGAGGAAGATGAACACACACACAAGAGACTCAACACACAATGAAGGATAAGCGTGAGGCTTTCTTATTTTTCCATTATAAATGATGTACATTTATAATACAATGGTGTGACTCTTGGTTTCATATTCCAAGGTCACTTGGACTCCATTGTCACTTTTCGTATTCCACACCTACCCATGTAGGATTAGGTGTTCCAACATCCCCCCTTAATCCGAACGGGTATGTGTGAGTCCAAGAAAAGAGTTGTAATACAAATCTGCAAAGTATGCATGGAAGCACTTAGGCTAAATCAACTCTCTGAAATGTTGGAAAAAAGAGGTGGTTTAAGGATGACCACCAACACTGGAACGCAAAACTTTTTGTTGTTCCTGGAACTCTTCCAAAATTGGCAAGAAGCTGAAATCTTCTGCTAGAGGAATTGTCCCTCATAGAAAAGGGAGACCTTCAACCTAAAAGAAGGGAGGTCTACTACCTGTGATGGTTTTAGGATTACCAACAACTCTGGAATGCTTGAAGCATTTCCTGGAACTCAACCAAAGCTGGCAAGAAGCGGAAGGCTGCTAAGCTGAAGGCTTTTGCTAGAGGAAGTGTTCCTCATATATGAAAGGGAGACCTTCGACCTAAAAGAAGGGAGGTCTACTACCTGTGATGGTTTTAGGTTATCCACCAACCAAAGATGATGGTTTTAGGTTATCCACCAACCGAAGGCATGCTCATGGGCATCCGTGTCTCTGGCTACATCTCTGCATCCGGAATGACGAATTGTGGCTCAGGCTCGCTTGAACTACTGGCTACAACTCTGAACATGGAATGAGAGATTGTGGCTTAGGCTCGCTTGATCTGATGTCAAAGCTTGTACATGACCACCATTTTCTCCCTGTCAGGGACAAGGTGAGATGATGGTGAAAACTCAACTGCAAGTTTGTTCAACATTCATGAACAAGTTCTAACATGTGTCGTAAACATCTTCTTGGCTGTTGATGCCCATTGCCAAGAAGCGATCCATCCAAGATGAATCTTGGTTCTTGCAGGAGGCTTGCTTCTGAAGCATCTGTCTAAAGAATGTGTGTTCCGACCACAGTGCTTGCATGGATGAAGATCAAAACAGTGATCTTTCATATGGCCAACTTGATCACAGTGTTGGCATTTCGCAATCTGATGTTGTTGTGGAACAGGATCTGGAACAACTGCAGGTGAACTGTCATATAAGAATCCGGCACTCTGAAACATGATGGGATTTGTGTAGTCTGGAATATGAAAGGTCACATCCTTGTCATATCCAAGACCAGTTCGGTGCTTGTTGTGGACAAGCTCTTCCCAAGGTCTGATGATGGGCTTAGGAAGTGCAGGCTGAGCTGCTGCATCTGCATGTACATCTGCTCTAGTACAAGGAGTTGGATGTGAATCATCTGCAACTTTATCTTCTTTCTTCTGATGAGAGTCCTTCACAATATTCTGAACAGAAACAAGTTCAGAATGGTGACTCTTTTGCTGAAGTTCGTCTTGTTGGAGCTGAGATTCCAACTTCAAAAACTCAATCTTTTCTTGTGCATCTAGCAGACAACTTTGAATGTTACAAAGAGAATTCTTGCTCATTTTTATGATGTGATCAACATTGGAATGAATGAGGTTATTCAACAACACTAATGCCTCATTGATTTTGGCCATTTGCAACAACTTAGGTTCAAAAATGAAAGGGTGTCGGCTTCAACCGAAAATGCACCCGTTTACAATGTGATGCAACAAGAAATACAAATGACTCGAAAGAATTTCCAACTATGGAAATCTCAAAGTACAAAATGTGCTCCTCAAATGATGGAGGACAATCAACAATTTTTCAACAACTCAAGTACTGATTGCAACTATGAATAAGCAATATCCACTCACAATACAATGTCAATACAATAGAATGTCTCTGCAAAATATGTGCAGCTGAAAACACTATGCAAGAAGCCTTTAAGGCAGATGAATTTTTTCTTCAAAGAGCTGTTTTCAATGATGGAAAACTTGTCTTCAAATGTCAATTCTTCAGAAAATCACCCTTCAAATCAATACCACAAATCACACAATGTCAGATCTACAATTTTCTCTATGTGTACTGTCCATTTCCTGATATGTCATTTCCTTCATTTGGGCTGTTCATATCTCTTCTTCCTCTCTTTCTGCTCTTCCTCTCTCTCTCTCTCTGCTGTTTTTTTTTTTTTAAATAATTAAAAATTAATTAAAAAATAAATTAATGAAAAACGGGAAATATTTTAAAATGAAAGGGAATTTTAAGGAAAATGTTAAAAAGGGTTATTAAAAAAGGGATGGGGGGTAATGTATTTATATGGGAGGGAGAATTAATTTTAAAAGTCGATTTTTAAAAAACAAGGGTGGTATTTAAATGGAGGGCGGATTTTATAATGGAGAGGGGCGGTGTTAATATATCAGAAGCGGTATTATATATGAGGAGTATTATATGGAGGGGGGGCGGATATATAAACAAATTAAAAAACGAAATATGAAGAGTCTGCGTAGAGAGTGGCGTAGCTTAGGGCAGAGGGCGACCGGGGTGTGAGAGGGGCCGTGTAGGGAGGAGTGTTGAACGCGTGAAGGGGTGGGGTTTGGAAGGGCGACAGAGAGCCATGGGAGGGAGCTCGTGAGGCCAAGAGGGATTTCCGTGAGTGAGGGTTCAGGAACGGGTTTAAATTTTAAAAACAAATTTAAAGGAGCCGTGGAGTGATAAGGACGTAGGGAATGGGAGTTTGATGTGAGGGCGAGGGTGGATAGTGAGATGGAGTTGAGTGTATGCATAAGGGTCTATGCAAAGCGTGGAGGCCGAGGATTTTTGGGGAGTGTGTTAGAACGAACAGCGAGGGGAGCTCTGTTGTGAGGGGGGTGTGAGGGAGTAGTGAGATTCGTTGGGTATGGCGCGTTGAGAGGGAGTGTATAGCAGCGGTGTGGCTAGAGCGTAGGGTTTGGGACTGTGGTATGTTTTGAGGGCAGAGTGCTGTAGGGGAGGGCGGATTGCAATGGAGTTTGAATCGATTTTTTTATTTATTTATTTTTATTTTTTTTAAAGATAAAACAGCTGAGAGTGGAGATAGGAAATCCACTTGAAACAACAGTAGGATTTTTCTTCTTCCAAATATAGAGCATAATTAATTCCAGCAGCAGAAAAATGGAGAATTTGTAAATTTAGAGACTTGCACAGAACTCAGAAATCTCAGAAATTTTTCAATGAAAACTCAGAAATATCTTCAAAAACCCTCTCAGCAGCTCAAAAATGAAAAATTTAAAATGAAGAAATTGCAGGAAGAATGAGAAGTGAGAAAACCTTCAGATGCACAATGCTGCTCTTTTTTTTCTTCAAAACCAATGCCGGAATGCTGCCAATTTCTGAATGCTGCTCTTCTCAAAATAAATTCTTGAATGCTGCAGAAAATCTCTCTAAAATGCTGCAAAAACACCAAGAATTTTTGCAGATATGCACAGGACATAAACACAAATGGCTCACTTAATTTGGAGCAGGGCCAGCAATCGCCGACTCTGATACCATGTTAAACACCATGTTAAGCACACACATGGTGTATAAGAAGAATACACACACACACAAGAGACTCAACACACAATGAAAGATAAGCGTGAGGCTTTCTTATTTTTCCATTATACATGATGTACATTTATAATACAATGGTGTGACTCTTGGTTTCATATTCCAAGGTCACTTGGACTCCATTGTGACTTTTCGTATTCCACACCTACCCATGTAGGATTAGGTGTTCCAACAGCTTGTCTTCCAAACCCTAGAAGGTAGCTTGAAAACCCTTTGAAACCATCTTCTATGATGAAGGAGGCTTCTTTGTCACTATTTTTACCATCTTTGTCCATCTTCCCAAACTTCTAAGTTTTTAGGGATGACTAGAAAAATAAAACAGTGTTGTCTTCTAAGTTCTTTAAAGAAAAAATTTATCAAACTCATTACTTATGTGTAAAAAGTCTTCAATGATGATTTGAAGGGGTTGAGATGTCTTTTGCCTTTGTAACCCTAGTATTGATTTATCTCTTGATCAAAACTATCACAAATCTTGATTCGAATCAAACCCATACCTTGCTACTTTCTTCTTGTTTGTGATTGGTTTTCTTGTGATGGTGTCTCTCAGTACATTACCTCTTGCTAGGTTGATAGCCTTTTGGCTCTTTTCTAGAAATGTAAGCAAGGGGCAGTTGTCCCCCTACAAAACTTGTGCTTTATAAAAATACCTTTTTTGAATGATCTCTTTGATGATTTTAAGACAAGATCACCAGTCCTTTCCTTATTTGAATGCAGTTTCTTCATATAGGAAAAAGAGAGTTTGTAGGGCACCAAATCCACCCTATGACTTTGTGAAACTCTAGGTGGCCTAGTGGAGGCTTTCTAGGACTTGGATTTTGGACTGAAACCTAGAACTTGGGATTTATCAAGTGTGAGATAGATTTCATGATAAACTAATGTATTGAAAGCCTAAAACCCAATGTACTTGATTTATTAAAGAGTCTACAGAGAGATTTTGAGACTATAAGTGTTTAGGAGTAGTTTGGGGGACACAACAAGCATGATTCATTGGTGAGCTTAGGTAGCAGTGGGGTTTTTAGGTGAAACAAAAACATGCGATTTGGGTCAAAGGTGACCAGATATAGATAAAATGGGTGAAATGGGCTTTTAATGGGCATTCTGAGACTAGTGGGAAAAGATAGATAGGATGAAATGATAAGATAGTGAAAAATTATCTTAAGGATAATGAAGGCGGTGAGGTTTCTAGAACTCACAATGTTTATTATCTTTGTTTCTAGAAATCTTGGGATAATCATTTAGTCATCAACAATGCAAAAATTACTGATGACTAATAATGGCTCTACTTGGGGAGGGCAACTCTTTTTCAGGAGGTGTCCAAAATTTCAGATTTATGGCTTTATGGAGACCAATGCCTCATCCATTGGGAATATTTTTACCTTTCTTTACTTGCTGATGCTTGCTTGAAGCTATGATCTAAAAAATATGAAATATATGATCAACTTAATTTCATCTCTACTTACCCAACCTACTTGCCTATCATTTTTTCTTATTTAAGTGCATTCAGACTAGCAACCTTGACATCCTTTTATTTTTGAAAGAAAACAACTATCTACTTCTACACTTATTTCTTCCGAGAGTTTAGATTAGGCTAATGAAATCCTTTGCTTCTCTACCTATACTATTCAACTTTCAAGGTTAAACTGTTTGATAGGATTTATTTTCTAAGCTAAAAATGGGATATTGGAACATGACTAAATTAGGATTAGACAATCTGATTTATCATGGGTTTGTGGAATTAAAAAAAGCTGGACACAAATATTATTTTTGTACAAAATAAGACTAGAAAAATCAGGGCTAGGATACAAAGTTTTCTATTCATCCTTATTTTTCTTCCTGGTTTAGTTTTGAGCATGTGGAACCAATATCTTTCTTTCCTAATCTATTTCCTTCGACAAGTCAAGCTTCAATGATTTGACCAACATTCTTTTCACTAACTTATCAACAATAAATTTAAAACATGTCCAGCCATGATTAGGCTAGATAGCTGAACAAGACATTCCTTTTGCACCAGTAGTGGCATTTAGGCTTGCACACTTTCAGTACTACTATTTTTTGGGTATGAGTTGTACCTTGTTTTTTGAATTTGCCCTCTTTTCCATTATTTTCTATGTTTTTGTGTTTTTCTCTTCATGGCCTTTTCTTCAAACAATGGTATGTACAATGAGTGAAAAACCAAAGCTAAGGATCTTAAAAAAAGTAGTTTTTTACTGTCCTACCATTTATAGAACCTCCAAATGCTTCAGTCCCATCTGACTCTTGTAAAAAGAAGGCATTGTTTCCTCTATTTGAATTGATAATGAAAGGCCCTTTCCCCAAGTTTTCAAACTTACCATGTTTAACTTTGTCTTCTCTCCTTGAGTCCCATTTCAACATTTTATCTCCAATATGGAAATCATTATCCTTGGTTCTTTTTTCAATTATTTTCTTCATATTTTCTTGTACTAACTGTGTCCTTTTGTATACCTCCTCTCTTGTCTATTGTAAATGGATAGTTTGGTTTAGCCTCCTTTTCATGTCATTTTATTCTGATTATACTTCTTGTAACAGTTTCATCACGAGGACTCCCAAAGATGTCGGGAAAATGGCATCCATGCCATACACTAGTTGATAGGGAGAAATACCAATTTATTTCTTGGTGGTTACTCTATCAGCCCATAGTGCATGTACTAGTTTTCCACGCCATGCTTTTGGATTTTGTTCCAAAAGATTCTTAATGATATTTACTAGGATTTTATTAGAGGACTCGGCTAACCCATTACCTTGAGGGTAATAATGTGATGTGATATTTATAAAATAAGTCAACCATTATTTTGGATGTAAAAGAAAAAACATTGTCAGTGATGATCTTTATGGGGCAACTGAATCTAGACAGGATATTAGTCTCAAGAAATTTGATAATTACTGAGTCAGTGGCATTCCTAGAGGGGATGGCTTCTATCCATTTCGTGAATTAATCAGTGGCAGTGAGGATCCACTTGTGTTGGGCAGATGAAGTAGGGTGGATCTCTTCAATGAATTCTAAACCTCATTGTTGAAAATGAGCTTCAATAATGTTACGATGCAAAAGAAAAGGTAAGAGCTTTCTCTTGCCATAAAAAATTTGGCATTTATGACAATTCATGACCAGTTTGTGGGTGTCAGGAAAAAGAGTGGGCCAATAGTAGCTAGCTCTAAGAATTTTGTTAGCTATGGTTTTCCAGTAAAGATGGCCCCCACATTCTCCTTTGTGCAGTTCATGTATGATCTTCCCTACATCATCCTCAAGCAAACACTTCATTATTATACCAATAGGATTTTTCTAGTATAAAAATCCATCTAAAATACACAAATTTAGAGCCTTTTGTTTCAGAAATCTTGCTTTTTTATTTGATAAGGTAAGAGGATCATTGAGATAAAATAGTAGATAAATGATATCAGCATACCAAGATGAACTTAAAAATGTTTCTTCAACCTGAGGGGTTGTGCATTCTTCTTGTTCCTCTAAGGTATCAACAAAATCCATATCTAATGCTTGGATATTTGTTTCGTCCATGAGTTTTGTGATCCCTTGTCCTTTAACTAGCTTGGTGGGTCTGATTTCTAAGTCATGTTCTAAAATGATAGCAATCAATTTTCCTCTTTTACCATCTGGATCTTGATTTAAAATGTCTTTGAAAAATGTGTGAGCAACAAAAGCTATGACATGAGAATGTAAGATATAAGCTCTGAAACCTTTCAACGCTTTATTTAATGCAAATGCCTACTTTTCCATGATTTTGTACTTTAGGGGGGCATCTCTAAGGGCTTTGATGAAGAAAGCTATTGGTTTTTCTTGCCCTAGTGTATTCTTTTGTAATAATACTGTCACCATAGTATGTTCAGAGGCAAATGAAAAAATGTAGAAATATTTGGTAAAATCGGGACTTATTAGGACAGGTATTTGGGTCAGCGCTTGTTTAACTAGTTCAAAATATTTCTTGGCTTCTAAATTACACTTAACTCCTATTTCCTTCTTAAGCATGTTTGTAATATTTCTCAAAAGTTTGGCCAAATTGGGTATGATCTCCTTAAGAAGTTGATTTTCCCAATGAAAGACTGCAATTCCTTAGTGTTTCTAGGATGACTGATTTGCAATATGTCGTCAATCCTTTTGGGATCTATTTTGATTCCTTCTTTACAAATGATGTGGCCTAGGAGTTTTCCCTCCTGGAGACCAAAAAGTGTTTTCTTGGGATTCAAAGACAGGTCATATTTCTTGCATTTTTCAAAAACTTTTCTCAAGTGTACTAGGTGCTCTTCATCAGTTTTAGAATAAACAGTGATGTCATCAAGGTAAATGACTATCAAGTAGCCTATATCCTATGAAAAAGCTATGTCCATGGCCCTTTGGAAAGTGGCCCCCACATTCATCAACCCAAATGGCATTTTAACATACATGAAAGTACCCCAAGGTGTGGTGAAGGTAGTTTTATGCTGATCACTTTGGAATACTAGCACTTGGTTGTACCCGGAAAAACCATCAAGCAGTGAGATTCTTTTAGAGCCAACTACCTTTTGAAGTATGTGGTCCATTTTAGGCAAGGGATAGTTATCTTTCAAGGAGGAGCTGTTCAGATTTCTAATGTCAATGAAAAGTCTGATGTCCCCGGTTTTCTTCTTAACTGAAACAAGGCAGAGTATCTAAGGGAAACTATTATCTCCGCATCATACATCTTCTTAATTTCTTTTTCGTCTAAAGGTAGTAAGACAAGGCTGATTCTCTTTAATTTTTGCTTGAAAGGTTTTTGGTTTTCTTTGAGAGGGATTTTGTGCTGAATAATGCTTGTGTTGTAAGATTTCAGATCTTGATATCCCCAAGAAAACACATATTTAAACTCTTTAAAAATCTCAATATACTTCTGTTATGTGTGAGGAGGAAGGGCCTTGGAGAGCTTAATAATTTTGGGCTCCTTTATGTTTACTATGTTGAATTCTTCAACACTAGTCTCGGTAGGTTCTATCTTAGGTTTTTAGCCACATCATTAAAGTTGAACAGTTATTATAATTGTGCAAGCCCTCTTGGTAATGTGTCATTTTTTCATTGTAAGACTTCCAAGTCCTTTTGGTATGGATTTCCAAATATTTCGGCCTCATAAGGGTGTGTGAGCATATTTATATCAGAAAAAGAGGGAAACTCTATTTCATGATTTTTATCTTTGGTAAGGAGACTTTATTCATGTTCTAAGTTATATTTAATCAATGTAAATTTGTTTCTAGATTGAATAAAATCACCAATTTGTTCATCACTCTCAAAAACTTGCGAATGATTAATGTTTTCAGGCACCGTAGGGCAATGTTTGACTTTGATAAGGTATTTTTCATCCCTAGCTGGAATCTGGAAATTGCTGGCAACAAAGGCGAGCTCATTGACGAGGCTACTTTGGGCTCTAGGAATGTAAGTGAGCTCATATTTCTCGAAAGCTTTGAGGAGGTCTAGGACTGCATTTTTGTATTCCCTTAAACTTGGATTTTTGGCCGAGTATTCACCTTTGATTTTTTTAATGACAATTTCTTAATCTCCTTGGGCCAATATTTTCTTAGCCCCTAAGTCTTCAAGTAAGTGCAAACCAAGGAGGAGAGCCTCATATTCTACAACATTATTAGTGCATTGAAAATATAGTCTGTAGGAATGACCCTCATTTTTGTTATGTATCCAGATGCTAACTCCCGAACAAGCTTTGCCACAAGAACCATCAAAGCTCATGTTCCAAAGTGTTTCTACTTCATGTTTTTCGCTAGCTTGCGTTTCGAGGTCACTAGAGCCTTGGTCATTATCCTTTTCATTTGAGGGTGAGTGTGAGTGTTCTGGAGGGCCTAGTTATTTCTTACATCCTTTTACTTTTCCACTGATATCATCTTCATTATACAAGATAAAATAATCCAAATCTGAATTATTAGAATAAATTGGGGTGTTGTTCGGCCTCTCTCAGGTGTTGACCATGTACTTCATGTGGGATTATCTATATAATCTACTAGTTTGATTGAAAATAGGGATTTTGGCACAGGACATATCCATTTGGAGCTTACGTTGAAGTTTATCTCCCCAAAATCTAGACAAAAGCATGCCATGCTTAGGGGGAATATCAACAACCACTATGTCCATGACTAGACTCTTAGCGGGCATTTGCACCAAAGTGACACAAATATCCTTGATTAGACGCAAACATTTGACTCTACTTGAATCGAAAGAGTACAAGTCTTTGTAAGGTTTGGTTATTTCTAGGCCTAATATTTCCATAACCACCTTAGGCATGAGGTTGTGTGAGGCACCAGAATCTAGCATGGAATTGTGTAATATTTTGTCATGTATGTTCAGGCTAACATAGAAAGGAGGAACAACTCCTTCTTGATATTTTTCCTCTACTTCGGGACCAAACAAAAACTCAGGTTTATCATCAATTAAGTTTAGAGTATCTATATCGTTTCCTATGTTTAAAAATTTAGAACTTGATATTTGTACATAACCTGAGCTACCAGTTCAGTGAGAAGGATGGTTATTTTGATTTTAGAAATTTCTCCTTCAAAACTAAAAGGTACTTGGGTTTTGTACATATTTACATCAGTTTTATCAGCCATAAATGTTTCCACATTTTTAATTTGCTGATTCTGATTCGGGGCTTTGGTCAACAAAGTTTTCTCAAGGCCACTAGCAGAGGTACTAGGACAGCTTGTGCCAGTACTTGGTTGGCTATTTTTGTCTTTGTTAGGATCATTTTTCTAAGCCATGGTATTGTTATTGTCTACTGTTCTTTTAAGAATGTTTTTGGGAATTTTCTTAACAGCAGTGTCTGAGTTGTTTTTCCTAGAGTTGTCTTGTTTTTTCTTACTCCTAAGATCATATTGTCTATGGAATTCCATTATGGCGTTTTCCAATCCCAACTCATGGTCTTCGGAATATTCATAGCTTGTTTCATTGTGGCTTGAGGAGAAAAAACCCTGTTCTTCTTCTGTGAGAAAAACATCACCCTCGTTATCAGAGCCTATTAAGTTTATATGATTTTCATCTAGTTTTTCAATATCTCTTTCCCCTTCATCAACATAGTTATCTTGGAAGGGTGGCCTGATTTCTTGATCATTTTCCCTTGGTCTATTTTGGGGAGGGTCTCTTCTAAAAATTTTCTTTCAGTTTTTGTTTTGGGGGTTTGGTTGGTTGTCCCTAGGGGGTTCTCTTTCGTTTATGCTTATTCTCTCCATCATTCTTTCAATGGTCCTAAGGAGGTTGCCAATCTTGGAATCATATGAGGAGGTGGAGGGCATGGTGTCATCTTTGTAGGTTACCCTCTTTTCTGATCTTAGCCTATCGCTTTTTTCAATTAAGTTGGCCTCTACACTTATAGCTCCTTTTTGCATGTCTTCTAAGGTTAAGGGATCTCTTTCTGTCAGCTGATAGGCGATGTCAAGATCAAAACCTTCCAAAATTTTAGCTAATTCTAAGCCTAATGGGGGTTTCATGTTTGGCGGTAGTGCGTTGTAAACACTATTGAACCTTGTGTAATAGTATTGGACACTTTCCCTCGTGTTTATTTTAAGATTGCTATATTCCGAGAGGATATGAAGATGGGTTTTCTTGATTTCCAATTTGTTTATGAAAGTTTGGTAAAGGGAAGGGAAATTGTGTATGTTGTTAGGAATTAGGCTCTTGAACCATTTCTTAGCTTCTCCTCCTAGACTTTGGGGAAACATCCTCATCTTCATGTTTTCCTCTTCTAATTCCATGTAGTCAAAAGCATCATTCATTCTATCTACATGCTGTTGGGCATTAGTGGATTCAGCCCTAGTGAAGTGTGGGATTCTGGATTGGTAATCATTTGGCAAAGGTACTAATGCTTGTGGTAACACAAGGGGTGCATACCATGCTGCCATGATAGGAGCTAATGGTGGATTTACAATTGGAGGATTTGTGCTATGATATGGAGTGGTTTTCACAGTGGAAGTGTGAATGGGTGTGGAAGAAGTAATCAGACCAGTAACTTGATTCTGAGTAGACTTGTGGTGAAAAGAGCCAAAGTGGTGGATAAGTTGGAAATCAGGTGGTGTTTAAGGAGAAGCTTCTCCGCTAGGACTCTGTTGCAAGTCTGTGGGCTCAAGATCGGTATGTTTGATTATTCTTTGTGACTTGGTTCTTAAAAGGTTTTATGGTGCAAGTTAAACTAGGGATCTTGCAAGGCTGTAAGATGTTTCGGTACAAAGATTGCTTCATGAATGGTTCTATTAATAGCTAAGTTTCCAGTTTCAGAAGTTTTTCACTAAATATTTTCTGGTTCATCAACTATAGTAGGAGGGTTTGGGTCCAAATGAGATCTGGTATTGATTCTTCGTGAAGCCAGATTTCAAATGGAAAATTTAGAGAGGCTGGAAGTTTTTAGAGTTTTTCGAAAATTTTGCCTCTTTTATGTTTGCTAAACTCACATAGTGTGTTACTAGGGTTCTAGATTTCCTAGGGTTGTTTCGACACAATCCTTTAGGAGCCTAAGGACATTAGTAAAGTTAGAAGGCATATTGGAGTCTAGTGGAGTCGCCAGGTGGACATTTTTTAGTTTTTTTGAATATAAGTGTATATGGTCCATCACCATTACTGACAAAAGCCAATCTAGAAATGTTTTGGGGTTTTCTGAGTTTCTATATGCAGCCCTTAAGGTGTGTAAGAGTGTTTTATATCTGGGTCATCATTTTTCTAGGATGGTGAAAAATATAGTTTCTACTCTTAGTTTATCAGTTAAGTTCTTTATGATTTGACAAAGGTTTCTGAAGTCCTAAGGGATACTTAGTTTGCCACTGACATCAGAGGTTGCATCATGATCACCATTGTGTTAGTGATAGTGATTAAGTAGCTATAAATCATAGGATAATGTTTGATGAAGAGATTCTGGAGTCCTAAGGGGTATTTATATTTTTATGAACTCAGAAGGTCCCACTGTGATCGCCATTATGTTAGTGTCCCGTGATTTGGCAGATTGGTAAACCAAATGACAGGGTAACATCAAAAAAATATTTGGAGTCCTAGGACCTAGCCTTCTTGGACTCAGAGAGGGCTCTCTCTATTATGCGAAGGATGTCAACTTGTTCGCTTTGGGTGATTGATTTTAGGCTAGTTGTTAAGTGTCGGTTTGTTTGTTTGTTTTGGGTTAGGGTAAGATGATCAAGTAGGATAGGTGGAGTGAGAGGCTATAAAATCAATTGGGAAATGTAGTCTATGAAGTTATTGATATCTTGGTAGCAAATTGGGGTACATCACAGGGCAAATCTAATGTAGTCAATGGATATTTTAAGTTTATGTGTGAGGTGAAATGGAAAATAATTTTGGGAACCAAGGTAGGGAAAAGGGAAGTTAAGAATCCTTTATCAAGTACCTATGAATAGGGAGGTCTTTAATCTTGATAAGAAAAATATACTAATCATGAGATAGGGTGCACCATTTACTCAGTGGCAATACTTTTAAACAAATAAACATTGAATATAAACTATCCAGTATAACACGAAAGCAATACAACTTGTCTAACTTTAATGATTCAACTTTCAAGATTTGAAAACATATAAGAAACAAACAACATCAATAAATGAAGAGGGAACACCTAAACATCATTCATTAAAATATAAATAAATTCAAGTAAAAATGATAATAATATTGAAAGGGCAAGATCGAAACAAGACCTCTTTGACTTAACCTAACAATCAATACATCAAAGAGAGATTTCAAGACAGAGTTTATATAGCATTAAACAAGCAGGGCTTACCATGAATCATGTTTATAAACTAAAATATTAATCCAATAATGAAATAGACAAGCTTAGGTGGGATAAGGACTAGTGAAGAATCCTTGAAGCTAACCCAACAATAGAAAACATAAAAAAAATAGCTAACAGGAGGACTGAGGTGCCTCAATCAACATTTCTCATCCTATAATTTTCTGAGCTATTGAAAAATAGAAAGATGGACATATGGAAAACAAGAGAAAACATGAACATATGAGAGATACATCACCATTAAATAAACTTAGGGATCTTGCAAGCAAGCCTTCATCACCATCAAGAAAAGAAATCCATCCACAAGCTCCACAACACTAAATTGTTCTTCAACTTCGAAAAAACATGTATTTCTCTTAAACACATGAAGTTCCCAACTATCTACAATGAATACTCATGCAATATATAATAATCATGGAGGAGGAAAACCTAAGGGAGTATCTAGAAGCCTATTGGCCAACAGGAAATATCCTAAGTTGTCCTTGAGGCCTTGTAAGGCTCAAGGCACAAAACTATCTAAAAAATATCTTTTCCATCCAAAAAAAGAAATTAAATTGACTTTTAGGCCCTGAGAAGCTATGAAAACTTTCCAAACACACATTCTGCCTAGTCATCTATAGGTGCAAAAAATATGTCAAAAATTGAAATTATGTTAGGAGCGCAGTGCAAAAATAGGCCTTTTGCAGCAGTGTTTTGGAGGCCTTCCTGATGAAGAAAAAGGCTTTTTTATGGCTCGTTGGAAATCCAATGAAGTCTAATTTATAGATATACCTTTATTTCTTCAATCTGACCCCTACAAGTTTCCAAAAAAGTGAAAATGATAAGACTACCAGGAGCGCAGCACATGCTCAGAAAAGTTGGCAGAAAGGTGAAAAAATGAGTGTTTTTGACCCATTTTGGGGATCAAAACAACTCCACCTGAGCTGAAAATTGGTGAGAATAATCCTCTAATGATGGGGAATTCAAAAAAATCAGACTCTACTCCTGAATATGCCCTGGGAAAAAGCACAGCACTAGGTGTGTTGTGCTCCTAGCCTCAAAATTTTCAAAAAACAAAAACTAGTTTAATTTCTCTCAAAATTGGTAGGTAGGTGCCCCATTGGTCCCTGGAGAGTTGTAGAGAAGTTTAGGCCAAAATACCAAGCCTAGATTGGTATTTTTCATATTTTCGTGCCAGGCCCTCATTTTGGGCGATTTTGAGTTTTTTCCATGCAAAGTGGTTTCTTCGTTCATAGTGCTCCGTCATTCTCCTTTAAAAGTTCAAATCTTTGTTGGCCCTCTCCAGTTTGGTCTCAAGATGTATGTTGGCCCTTTCAAACCATGATTCCCTTTTATGCTCAATTTCCATGACAAGGAGCTCAGAGAGGGGAAATTGTTATGCTTGGGCTGATTCTTCTTCTCTCTGTTTTGCCAATTATTTCCTAGGACCCATAGTCTTAGGTGTCCTTCTAGTTTGTCCCTCTTCATCACTACTTTCCTCATAAGCGCCCATGTATTCCTCCAGCTGCACTTGTGACCTTTGACCCTCTTTTCGGTATTTTAGTGCCCTTGCTTCATAAATGGCTAGCTGGCCACTCATTTTTTTGTTTTGCATCTGCAAGAAGTGAATGAGATCCCTAGCTCTCCCTAATTCAGCTTCCAAATCCCTGAGCTGTGCATTCCTATCTTCTAGAAGGGAGTTTGCAATTCTTCTTTCATTTTCATCATCACTATTTATGTTGATGAGTTCAAATTCTCTTTCCTCCTCGTGGTTGTATTCTTCCTCCTCCATTTTTTGTTTACCTTTGTCAATCATTTGAGTTGAGGAGGATGGCATAGCCCCTTGCCTTTTGGAGACAGCAAACACATGCCTCTCTCCTCTTTGATAGGTAATGGTGAAAGGTGCAACAAGTTTCACTTGCAAAGCTTGATCACTAGTGACCTTAGGATTGTTTGTCTACTCATGGATGATCTATGTGTGTGCATCTTCCTTACCTTGTTCTTGGTTGCCCTTTCGATAAGAATCCTCACTATATTTTATGCCATCATCATTATCATGACCCTTAGGACTGTCATCCTCTATTTTTGCAATGCTATAAGTGTCTTCATTACTTCTCGGTACATATTTGTCTTCATGAATGTCCTCTTCTTGATCCTTTGACCCACTATTTTCACTATCAAACTTAGCCTTTATATCAATGTTTTCACTCCATGTGGGGTCACTGTCTTAGGCAACCTCATTAGTCCCTCTTATACTTTGATGGTCACTTTCTTCCTTACTAGGTGAGTTTTCCTCACTTCCCTACCCACTTTCTTCCCTGTCTTGCCTATGTTCTTCACCTTCAATTTCAACCTCTGTTTCATAACTTGTATCATTTTCACTTTTGCTATGTTCACTGTCCTTGTTTTCAAAATTTGTCCCTTCACCATCATGTATATTGTCCTCTTGGCTAAGTTATTCTTCACTGTTCAGTTCATTATTTACTCCTTTTCCTTAACTGTCATTGGTTTGTTGACTATGACTAGGCTCACTACTTTTGCCATCTTGTAGCCCATTTTTTTCCTCCTGATAAGCTACCTCTGACCCTGCATCCTTAGAGTCATCTTCTTCATCATTAGAGTCACTGTTTTGGTCTTTTTTCTCATCATTGGCCTGACTGCTTTGATCTCTGTTTTATTCTTCATCAATACTTCCTTTTCTATCACTGCCTTTATCACTTCCTTCTTTCTCTTTGCCTTTACTGATTTCTTCATTTTTATCATTTCTTTGTTCATTTGCACCATTGCTTTGTTCATTTTCACCTTCTTCTCCTTCACTGCTTTGTTCATTTTCACCTTCCTCTCCTTCACTACTTTATTCTTGGCCATCTTCCTCTCTATTCATTTCTTGATTTCTTAGGGGAAGGTGAATGAGGAAGTTCTATTTGAGGAAATGATTCATGTGAAGAAGATGAACCAATATCAGTGGAGGGTGATGGAGGTGTGCGAGGAGGATTTTGAGATGATGAAGGTAGAATTTGCAGAGGGATGGGCTGTGGAGTTGTGAAATCATCATGGGCAATGAAAACCTTCCAGGGGATGCCTTGTTGTTCTAGTTGGTGTGAGACAATTACTTTGATGAGGGAATGATGAAAAAGGCTTGAGATTTGTTGGGATGGAGGCCTCTTTTGCATGATGGAAGACATTTTCTCAATACTTTTGCAAAGGTAGTAGGGCATATGTAGCAGCTTGGTTTTAGTGAAGTGCATGAGGATTCTTATGTGGTAGGAATAGTCTTTGGACAACCTACCCTTGCAGGTGAAGTATTTCATAATGATCTGCATTAGGAGAAAATATATGTCCAATAGATGAGAGAAGGGGAACATGGTTTTGCATTCAGCTTGACAACTTGGTTTCAAGAATGGGCGATAGTGGCTTAGGTCCAGATGCTTTAGTTTGAACCACTTTTCTCCTATTCCAGGTATTCCAGTGGCCCTAGAGATGGTATAGGTGATCAAATCAAATTTCACCCCGGCTAGGTGTCCCTGATGATTATTAAGGTTTAATGCAAAGATCTTGGTCAAGTGAGGGTGACTATGGACCTTTTGTACTTTTTTACAGAATTCATAGCACCCCAATTCTTCAAAACAAGAAAAAATAGTAGGGGAGATTATCAGCTCTCCAGTGCTTATAGGTTCAAACCTATTTGGTATCCCTCCCTTCCTGTGTTTCTTTTTATGCCTTTGACTTGCCTCATCAATGTCAAAATTCTCTTCTTTAGACATTTTTTTTTTTACCCTTGCCTCAAAATCTTTAAAGAGAATTGGCACTGCCGGTAGAATGATGTGACAATTGTGAATGAGATGGTGAGGTTTCTAATTACGTCAAGGCCGAGTAGTGTGTAGGCCAAGTGTTTTCTTTAGGATTTCACTGCCTTATCTAAACCAAATTTATATTTTCTTTGTGACCTCGATGTAGGAAAATTAAAATTATCCTACTCTTACCCTGCAAAGGCAATGGCTACACAATTTCTACTGAAGCTTAGCTTACATCTGTTAGTAAGATGTAATCAATAACCAATATGTACCCCTTTTTAATAAATCCCAGAATCACTTCATTAACTGACAGGATATAGTTTACCCTTGATTTTTAGTGTGCAGCTTTATATCCATTAATTAAATTTTATTTGTGTGGTAGCATTCGACACAACTTCATTCAGAACAATTTGAATTTTAAGGAAGCAACTGCATATAACTTAATTCAGAATACAGATTGGTCTTTGAGGGAGAAATTACATGTATGAATTCAAGAATCAATGGCTATCAATATGGACTCTATGCTATACACGATTCACTACATGTATCCTCACACAACATAAACTATAATGAACAAATCCAAAGAAATTAGTGCTGGATTGTATTGATCTTTTGCATCGACTATATCTTAAGACATCGCAGCTTCCAAACAGAACAACAAACAATCGATCACAGGCTTGACACATGCGTTACCTTCAATCGCATTTTACTCAGGCTAAAGGAGTTTGCCTTCCTTATACACGCTGCCTCTGACAAATTGCACCACTTCTTTAATGCTGGTCATTACACTTGCTTAATGCCATTCAATGCTGACTCAATCTTACCAACACGCCCTTCACAATAAAACGCAGCTTCAGCTCTTCATTGACAAACGTTTGAACCAAATTCAATGTAGAGTCTGCTCCCGCATGTGCTCCAAACTCAACGCAGAGTTCTACTTCTAGGTGTGCTCCTTCAAAGTGACCAAAGGGTCGTGGATTTACACCCATGAACCACAACAATACCATGATGTATAATCCCAACAAGAACACTGTCATAATTTGGAACTTTCGCCTTTCAACTACATCACGTTAGACATGTATACAATACACACAGAAAATCGACTCTTATTCAGAAAATAAATGGATGCTTTAACATTCCAATCAATAGAGTATTGCGTGGGCTAATAAGCATTAGCTTCCCCTCTGAAATTTCAGTAGCTAATTCAGATTCTCTGTTATTTCTCACATACACTCACACCCTATTCATAATTTATACAAAATATGAGAAACTATTCTTCTCGGAATAGTATTCTTCTAGAATTCCTCAACAAACCAATGCCTCCCTATTATTAAGCATTTTCCCCTATCTTGGCTCTATTCCACATAGGGAAAGAAACCAATATCTATTATTATGCCATATTTAATTAAATAAAAAACAAACTAAGAATTCTCCTAAAATAAATAACAAATTTAATAAAATATATTATTTAAACTATTCCTAAGTCTATTTTATTTCTAATTAGCCACAACATGTGACCAAGATGTCACATTGCTAGCTAGGTGCTTGATGCTCCTGCATCAGACTCGCGGGGAAGAAAAGTGATCTTGTAGCTCTGTAGGATCGATTCCCAACTTCTGTAGCTCTATTGGCATCTTCTACTAGTTGCCCTTTCCACTTGATCAAATACTGATAATAAGTCTGACTCCTGATTTTCTTTAGCACTCTCTTTTTCCTTTTTCCTGCTTTAAGCTTTCGTCTGTTATGGCGTCTCCTTGTGGTTCTTCTTTTGGCTGTTAGTATAGGTACCAATCTGCAAATCATGATTAAGTCACCTGTTTTGAATTCCTTTTTCTGCCTCTTCATATCTACTCACTATTTGTCTTTGCTACTGCATTCCTGCCATCTACTTTTGACAGCTCCCTCAAATATGCTTCTAGGAGTTAGCCAATTCACAACTACTTGGATTTTCTTCGAATCTACTTTCCACTCTTCTTTAGAGACTACATATTCCTCCAAAACTTCATTCATCAACCTGATGGTGATTTTATATAAGGCTCAAGAATCTGTACTCATGCGCCATTCAACTTCTTTATTCAGATTGAGTACTGTTGGAACAACACATGGATTAAGTCTTCCTCTTACTAACCCTTTATCCATCAGTTCTTGGACCTGTTTTCCAATTTCAACTTTTTCCTGTGGTGTTAACCTATAGGCTGCTTTATTCGGAAAAATGGGTCCTAGGATTAGATCAATATGGTGGCTAATACTCCTGATGGGTGGCAACTCATTCGAAAACTCATCCACAATAATGTCAGCAACATCATTCAACAAATTCCAAATTTCTTCAGGTAAATATTCTAAATTTGTAGAAGTTAAAATTACCTTGGGTCTCTCAACAATAGCAAAATGCATTTCCTCGCCCTTCTCATCTTCCTGCAATAGATTCTTCCCACTCTTCAACATAATGTTGTTTCTAGATGTCTCCTCATCAACTTCATCTTTCAATGGCAGCAGTGTATGCTTATTCCCATCTTTCTGAAAAGTATAAGTGTTTCTTCTGCATTCATGTATGGCATTTTGGTCAAACTGCCATGATCTCCCTATTAATATGTGACACACATCCATCGACATTATATCACATAAAATAACATCCTTATAAGTACCAATCTGGAAGTCAACTTTACATTGTTCAGTTACAATAATTCGATGGCCTTTCTGAAGCCACGATACTTTATAAGGAGTGGGGTGTATTGTTCTCTCCAACTTCAACTTTTCCACCATCTCTGTAGAAACAAGGTTGTTAGTAATACCGTTATCAATTACCAATTTGCAACACTTACCCTTGGAATTACATACAGTTCTGAACAGATTCCTTCTTTGAGCTGGTTCTCTCGCTTCTTTAGCTTCTTGAAGTAATACCCTTTTCAACAACAAGGATTCTCTGGCTTCTGGTGGTTCCTCTTTAGCTTCAGGTTGAGGAATCTCCTCCCTGGCTTCAGCAACATTCACACTGCGCTGGTTTGCTAATCTCTGATGAGGACAATCCCATTGTACATGTCCCCATTCACGACATGCAAAGCACTAGAAATCTCTTCCTCGGCCTCTGCGTCTGGGAACGAACCTTCCGCGGCCAAAATCTCCTCTTTGTGGTGCTCTATTGCTTGTACTCCCTACCTCATTCTAAGAGTGTTGAAATCTGGATTCAAATGTTCCCCCTTCTTTTGCCGGACTCCTGCCTTTATTTCTCTGGTTTTTTTTGCGCAACAGCTTTTCCTTTGCCCTCAAGGCTGCTTGATAGGCATCTTCAATCAACTTCAAATTTAATAAGCTGATCTCATTCTGTATTTCATATCTCAAACCATTTATATATCTAGATACCTTTTCTACATCATCTTCAACATGGCCAGATCTAATACTCAGCTTATAAAATTCTTCATTATATTCCTTGACTGTCATCCCTTTTTGTTTTAAGTTCTGTAATTTTCTAAACAAATTTAATTGGTAATCCTTCGGCAAAAAATTACCTTTTAGCTTACTTACCATCTTGTACCATTGCTTAATTTTGGGCGTCCCTTTTCACTCCCTTGATAGCTGCAATTCGTCCCACCATAAGGTTGCATGTCCTTTCAATCTCGTGGTTACAAACTTTACTTTCTTCTTGTCCTAGACTTCTTCATATTTGAAGTATTTATATAATGAACTGATCCAGTCGATTAGCACCTCCACACTAAGACTTCCATCATATAAAGGTACTTCTATTCTTGGTTGACTGATGGCTTTAACTAGCATCTTCATGACCTTAGCTGCTTCATTTTGTTCCTCTACTTCTTCGTCAGTGGTCTCTTCTTCATCGGAACTGTCGACTGCACCATCTGCTACTCTCCGTTCAGTAGTTTCCATGGTAGCCATTCTCATGCGCAAATGCAGGATCTCATCTAGAAAATTGCATTTGCTATAGGTCTCCCTCAACCTATCCCAGCTCCTCTTCTGGGCAGCATTCTCTGCAATACTCTAAAATAGCTTAACAAGCTCTGATACCAAAATGATGTAGGAAAATTAAAATTATCCTACTCTTACCCTGCAAAGGAAATGGCTACACAATTTCTACTGAAGCTTAGCTTACATCTGTTAGTAAGATGTAATTAATAACCCATATGTAGCCCTTTTTAATAAATCCCAAAATCACTTCATTAACTGATAGGATATAGTTTAACCTTTCTTTTTAGTGTGCAACTTTATATCCATTAATTAAATTCGATTTGTGTGGTAGCGTTCGACACAACTTCATTCAGAACAATTTGAATTTTAAGGAAGCAACTGCATATAACTTCATTCAGAAGACAGATTGGTCTTTGAGGGAGCAATTACATGTATGAATTCAAGAATTGATGGTTATCGTTATGGACTCTGCACTATACATGATTCACTACATGTATCCTCACACAACATAAACTATAATGAACAAATCCAAATAAATTAGTACTGGATTGTATCGATCTTTTGCATCGACTATCTCTTAAGACATCGTAGCTTCCGAATAGAACAACAAACAATCAATCACAGGCTTGACACATACGTTACCTTCAATTGTAGTTTACTCAAGCTAAAGGAGTTTGTCTTCCTTAGACACGTTTCCTCTGACAAATTGCACCACTGCTTTAACGCTGGTCATTACACTTGCTTAACGCCATTCAATGTTGACTCAATATTACCAACATGCCCTTCACAATAAAACGCAGCTTTATCTCTTCATTGACAAATGTCTGAACCAAATTCAATGCCATGAACCAAAACAGTACCATGATGTATAATCCCCACAAGAACTCTGTCATAATTTGGAACTTGCGCCTTTCACCTGCATCACGTTAGACATGTATACAATACACATAGAAAATCGACTCTTATTCAAAAAATAAATGGACGCTTTAACATTCCAATCAACAGAGTATTGCATGGGCTAATAAGCATTAGTTTCCCCTCTGCAATTTCAATAGCTAATTCAAATTCTCTGTTATTTCTCACATACACTCACACCCTATTCATCTCCAGCTTCTCTAATTTATACAAAATATGAGAAACTACTCTTCTATAATTCCTCAAAATACCAATGCCTCCCTATTATTAAGCATTTGCCCCTATCTTGGCTCTATTCCACGTAGGGAAAGAAACCAATTTCTATTATTATGCCATATTTAATTAAATATAAAACAAACTAACAATTCTCCTAAAATAAATAACAAATTTAATAAAATATATTATTTAAACTATTCCTAAGTCTATTTTATTTCTAATTAGCTACAACATGTGACCAAGATGTAACATTGTTGGCTAGGTGCTTGATGCTTCTGCATTAGACCTTATCTTTAGAAAAATATGAACATGAAGGAAAAGTTCAAAATACCTCTCTAAATGCTTCCATAGCAGAAAAAATAGCTCAAAAAACATGCCTGGGTAGTGCAACACAGCTTCTACATGCAGCTCCTGAACGTGCCTGGGCAGCTCGGGTCACCTCGTGAATGAAGATTCAAGCAAAAGCTACACGTGGAGGCAGGAGTGCAGCACAGCTTCTGTCAGGCGGCCCTAAACGAGTTTTCATGTAAAGGCTACACATGGAGGAACGAGCACATCATAGCTTTTGTAGGGCGGCCTTGAATGGGTTTTCATGCAGAGGCTACACGCGGAGGCAGGAGCACAACATAGGTTCTGTCTCGTGGCCTTTAATGGGTTTTCATGCAGAGGCTGCACGTAGAGGCAGGAGCACAGCACAGCTTCTGTCGGGTGGCCCTGAATGGCTGCACGCAGAGGCAGGAGCACAACACAGCTTCATGAGGAGGCTGTACACAGAGTTTCCTACAGGCATGAAATGCCTCCGGACAAGATTACAATGATGAATGGAAAATAACACGGGGAGACGTTATAGGAGTGTAGCGCAGCGCCCAAAAAAACTACCCGAGGACTCTATCGAAAAATTCGAAAACAAACCCTCACTCCTTCTACAAATATCAAAATGGTGAATGGCAGATTATTTGCTGGATTTGTTTTATACCCTTTGATAAAAATAAAAAGTAAAAACCCACTTTATAAGGTTTGTTCCATTTTTATTTTTCTCATTATTCTGTTGGCTCTTTGGTCCTGTAGGTGGGCAGTTTGATTAAAACATTGTTCTTTTCACTGTTGGAGGCCTCTTAAGTTTCTTTTCAAATTGATAACCTTTCCAAAGAAGCCAAGACTATGCCTCTCACCTATATTTGGAAAATGAACTTGTTTTATGACTTTTAACACCTATACACAACAAAATTATCGTTTTTTTAATTTCTCCCTATGACTAATATTCTGCCATGTTTTTATCTTTAAGTAATGAAGAAAAAACCTCTTGGTGGGAGAAATACCCTAGTAGTAAGTATAAACAACAGTTTGGTATTTTGATATGTGCCACCTTTATTTGAGACATTGCTTGCCTTGAACTTATCAATTTTCCTGTAATAAAACGCTTTTGACAGTCTTGTAAAGTGCCATTCATGTTCATCTATCTTTGCAGAATAGTCATTTGATAAGGAGGCCCTTGTTGGGAGTTCCATTGTTCTTCTACAAACCAGGGGTATATTTGTTTCTCAGGTCACTTCAATATGCCTCTAACTGTTGTTTAGAAAACAGACCCTTGAACTAACATTTCTTGCCTCTTTTGGTTGATAACCTTCATCATTTTTATACCTTTGGTGTAGTGGAGTATTTATTTTCATGTCTACCCTTCTTTATCTTCTTTAAAACCTCTAATTTTACCTTTTGATGAAGTGGAGTTAGTGCTTGTCTGCCAAACCCTAGAAGGTGGTTTGAAAACCCTTTGAAACCATCTTCTATGATGAAGGAGGCTTCTTTATCACTATTTTGACCATCTTTGTCCATCTTCCCAAACTTCTAAGTTTTTAGTGATGCCTAGAAAAATAAAACAGTGTTGTCTTCTAAGTTCTTTAAAGAAAAACTTTATCAAACTCATTACTTATGTGTAAAAAAGTCTTCAATAATCATTTGAAGGGATTGAGGTATTTTTTGCCTTTGTAACCCTAGTATTGATTTATCTCTTGATAAAAAAAATCACAAATCTTGATTCCCATAAAACCCATACCTTACTTCTTTCTTCTTGTTTGTGAGTGTTTTTCTTGTGATGGTGCCTCTCATTACTTTACCTCTTGCTAGGTTGATAGCCTTTTGACTCTTTTGTAGAAATGTAAGCAAGGGGCAGATGTCCCCCTACAAAACTTGTACTTCAGGCCAAATACCTTTCTTGAATGATCTCTTTGATGAGTTTAAGATAAGATCACCAATCCTTTCCTTATTTGAAGGTAGTTTCTTCATATAGGAAAAACAGAGTTTGTAGGGCACCAAATCCACCCTATGACTTCATGAAATTATAGGTGGCCTAGTGGAGGCTTTCTGGGACTTGGCTTTTGGACTAAAACCTAGAAATTCAGATTTATCAAGTGTGAGACAGAGTTCATGATAAAATAATGTATTGAAAACCCAAAACCCAATGTACTTGATTTATTAAAGAGTTTACATAGATAGTTTGAGACTATCAGTGTTTAGGAGTAGTTTGGGGGACACAACAAGCATGATTTATTGGTGAGCTTAGGTAGTAGTGGTGTTTCTAGGTGAAAAAAAATAGGGGATTTGGGTCAAAGGTGACAAGATATAGATAAAATGGGTGACATGGGCTCTTAATGGGTATTCTAAGGCTAGTAGGTAAAGCTACATAGGATGAAATGATAAAATAGTGAAAATTTATCTTAAGGATAATGAAGGAAGTGAGATTTCTAGAACTCACAATGTCTATTAAATTTGTTTCTAGAAATATTTTGATAATCATTTAGTTATCAACAATGAAAAAATTACTAATGAATAACACCAGAGAATCCTAGGCCTTCATCCTCAATTTCCGTTAGGAATACTTATTCCACCTCATAGACACCAAGTTATTCCTCCACCGAGTCCCCATACTGACTTTGATTTTGGTTCATCAGGTCCTTCCTTTGATTCTGAACCTGGTTTCCCTTCATCTCATTCCATCACCATGTTAGGAACTAATATAGGCGTTGGCCCTCAAGGAGGTGGTAGCCCCGGCATTAATTTTGAAGCTTATACCACTGAAATCATTCTACCTACTCCTTTTCTACCTTTTATGGCACATTTAATCCTTCCCAATTTCATCGAGTTGATTAACGACCCTATACACAATGATCTAGGTTGTCCTGTTATGCCAACTAAGCTTCCTTCTCATATCCCTAAGTTTGAAGGAAACACTGAAGAGGTATGTTGACCATGACTCTGCCTCCAATTCCACTTTTATGACTCTTGCTAAAGAGATTTTGTCCTACTTTCAGCTACCTATCCGATATGATACCGGTACTGAGTTGTTAACCACATTCCGTCAAACTTCTGCCACCCACCTTTCTGACCATGTCCAAGAATGGTGTAAAAGGAGGAGATTATGTCGAGCTCATACATTCAATTGCCATGTTTATATGGATTGGTTTCTTAGGACTCTTTTTACTTCTATATGTAAATATGTCACATCTCACTTGTCTCAGCAAGAGGAAGAAGCTCTTCAAATTGCATTGAAATATGACTTGATCTATGCTCAATCTAGTTATGTTTATACCATTTTACTGGATCTTCCTAGACCTAGTGGTGCCAATGCACCGGGGGGATACTCATGCCACCTACGGTATCGTTGGATCTCTTTCACATCCGTATACTCATCCTCCCATGGGTTATGGTTTCCCTCAGGGAGGGGACAATTCCTCTAACACTTATCCCCCTCCTGACAAAATGTATCTCGGACAAAGCACATTTTCCCCATTACATCTACCAATGTCAGGGCTTGCGGTTCCTCAACCTATTTGCCCCAATGTTTCTCAACCTTCTTTCTATCTATATCAACATCGCGGTGTTATAGCCCCTCTGGCACTTGCACCCTAGCCTTCCATGCCTTTTCAACCTCCATTGCAGTAGCTACTTTCCCTTATGAGATAGGTTTAAGCGTAGTAGAGAACGAACAATCCTCCAAATTCCAAGAAAAAGACGAAAGGAAACCAAAATCGACCCGCGTAAGGTAATCAAGGGCACCAACCTAACCAGCCAAAAACTAACAACTAGTAACAGGTCAATCAACCCAAGCAGAACAAACTTATTTAGACGAAAAAACCTTGTTCTTGTTGTGGTGTCCATGGCCATTATACTCATGATTGCCCTCATTTTACCCCAAATGCCCTAGGTATGGCAAGCACAAGCATCATCTAGAGGAAAAAACGTCATGGTTTCAGCTGCTCCAAATATTGTGCCTATTCAACCAGTTGTTTTTACTGATACTTTCCCTTAGCAAGTATATGTTGTTGCCCAACCCCCTTAAGGTCAGGCCACCCCTCAACCCTTATAGTCTGGTACATCTAATACCCAGATTCTTATGATGAATTATGAATAGGAATCTACTCTCATTGCGAAAGCATCTGGTCAAGGGAAGAAAAACAAAAAGAGATAACCTAATGATAGAGCTACCCAAAAAACTCTTGCTCCTCCTATGTCGCCAAAGTATTCACCTCCATGCACTTTGTGTGATGTCATTGGGCATGCTACCCAAAATTTTCCTGACCGTCCTCTTCTCAAACTTCTGGTCAATGTAACGTTTCCGGAATCCGATATCCTAGAGGTCCATGTTACCTTACCTGATATAACTAAGAAAATCAAAATGCTCCACACGAATCATCCTTGTGCTTTGTGCAACCATTATGGCCATTAGTCACCATTGTCCCTGTCTCAACGATTTCTGCAACACCCTTGAGTTTGTTCGTTGAATCGAGGGTGAACGTAGTGGATCTTGTACTCCTCTACTCTAGAGTTTGGTTGAGGCTGAATCAAAGGACATTTCTCCACCTCTTGTAATACCTCCAACTGATGTCGAGATGACGGAACCTTCAGCCACTATCCTCTATCTGTCATCATCCATGAGATCCTTGGTAGACATCCCCACTAGGAATTACCTTTTTTTTTATTGAACCTCCTTCGTCGATCACCTTAGGCTCAACATCGGTAGATATTTTATCTACTAGCTCGTCATCTACCCTTTGTAGCAATGCGTTTGTGAAACATATCTCCCATGATGATGTTTCAGGTAGCCCCGTCGCATCATGTGGTCTTTCTTCTACGAATCCCCCCATCTTTCATTCCGATGAAGAAATTATGGAAGCAATGACCACCCTTGAATTTCCTTGGGATGATATGCACCACTGTGCGTACTTCCTTCCGTAGCAGTCCCATGACCAATATGTTGTGGAGTCTAAATACTTCATCTCCAATGAGGTTGATTGGTTTAGAAATTTCATTCCTACACCTGATGCTTTCGAAGAAGAAAACATTATCTTGGGGGCACATTGTGCCCCAAAAGACATTGAGGCTTACAGCAAGTTATTTTAATAATTCTGTAATATTTCCACCAAGTCCTATTTAGAGATGTCCAGACTTCATCCATCCATTGTCGAAAACCATATGGACACGTGGCTTGATGCCTACCTTTCCCATCAAAATTTGAGACACATTCATCCTTCTCGCTGAAATGCTCTAAAAAAAAAAAATTGATAATCTCAAGTAGGCTGGCTATTCTTATCCCCTTCTCAAAATAGGCACTAGTCATGTCTATATGGACATTCGCGACCTGAATAAATTTTGTCCCCACAACAACTTCCTTGCACCATGTATTGACCATATCTTTAACAAGTGTAAGGGGGATATAAATTTTACCCATACCATCCCCCATGCATGTTTTATTTCTTCCATGCATTCAGGTTTCTTGCATTTTCCATCATCTTCTCCTTCATTTTCTTCTGATGGATTTCAGATGGATCCTTCATCCACATTGTACATTGGCTATTCCAATGGTGCAAGTTGCTACTGGCGAAATCTAGTCTTGACAGCATGGGCTAGTTTTACCCCCATACTTTTGTTAGTACTTTCCAATGGCGTATGTATTGAATCTGCCACCAATAAGCAAGCCAAATATGATGCGGTGATAGGTTTGTTAGTCAATGGTTAGGCCACCTACCTGCAACTAAATATTTTGATTCCTGTGGTTGGTTTTTCCACTACGGACACTTCAATATTTGGGGATTTCTCCTCCTCTCCACATTCACCAAATCTACACTTGCAAATGAATCAAACTGGAGGGAAATCACCCTATTAAAAGAGAAACCCTAGGTTTTATTTAGCCAATTTTGACCAAACCATAGCTCCATTTGATGAACTGTCAACACCATTGGAAATATCTCGCTAAGCTCTAAAATGGGTATCCCTTAGTTTTTGGTGGTTTGATACGTCACTTGGAAGCCATTTTTTCCAAGAAGGGTCACTTCGCTGCATCTCAAAATCAAATTTATGCACTTGTGCCACTTATACTTGGGGCACCAATTACCCTTCATACTTATTGATGCATGTGTTGATTTTCGTCATGGGTAAGCATCTTCTACTCATGATTTTATGGTCCCCACTGGGCCTATTCTGTGTGGCAGCATCATCGAGTCGCCCTTGATCAGAGCATCCAAGTTGAGTCATCATGGAATTCATGGAGTGTACCCCGAGTTACTTTTCCTCCTGTTACACTGTCCCATCCACTCATGCATTGTCCCTCTCTCGTGTAGCCCATTTTGGCCTCTATTTATACAGTCCCCCATCCCCTCCGGAATCGAGCTAGTTGCTGCTAGGTCATCCATGTTTTTTATGCTCTGACAAGGGAATTCATCTGTTTTCTACTCAGTATCCCCCATTCAATCATCATCCATGGTGTCAGTCCATCTGTCGCTCTACTATTATTTCTTGTGCCTTAGTTGAGGATCGTCATTGTCTCAGCTATGGCGGACCTCCTTCTATCGACAACAACACATTCATTCTAGAAGATATCTCTACATGATGGTATATATTGGTTCTAGCTTCCACTCTTGTTTCGTGCCTTGGATCCAGCAAACAGACCTCATTTCCCTTTCACTTGATTGTTTCTCATCCAGATCCTTATTGCATCATCCAGATTCATATGCTTGATAGGTCCTTGATCTAGCATATTCGTGCAGTGATTCCCGAGTGTGTGTGAGATGTTTCAGACCTCATGAGGGGGTGGCCCTTCATGTAGCCCATGACATGCCCGGATGACCTCATTCTATGCTACAGCCTCAAATGCAGCTCAAAATATTTTGATGGATTCGGTTCCAGCCGCTTGCAGCACCTACAACATGCATGTGTCACTTATATGATCCATTCATATTTTCATAGCCCTTTCCTGTTTATCAGGGTTTCTCTAGTTGTTATTATATCTCATGTACTTAGATATTATTGTATTCAGTCCTGGCTACTGCCCCAGGCATGATATGTATGTGGGATCCATTATATTTTTGACTGGCTCATTTTATGCGAGCATTGCATGTACCATTTATCATGTACTCTTTACCTTATTCTTATTTTGTTGGGAACAATATTATTCTTTATACATTGTCATCTTGACGGGCATAGGTATGCCTACCCGCCTCACTGAGAACAGGTGCCCAAATATTAAAGGATACTTCTATTAAGGGTTATTGGAGGGAAAAGGAATTTGAATTGGTTAAATCCTTTTATTGATGGATCGAATTACACCATGTAAGGCCAATTTTACCATAGTAAAATTGTTTTCACCGTAAGAAATAATTTAATAAACCATAGTATATTTTCACCCTTATTTATTTGATTTTCCTCTAGGAATAATTAATTAAACCTCTGTTTAAATAATATTCCTAATCATATTTAACCCAATTAATGATAAATAATTATTTATCTTATTATTCTCTAGGAAGAATTAATTAATCCTTATTTAATTATTATTCCTTGTTAATTTTGACTAAATCTCCTAGAAATAATTAAATAAATCACTATTTGTTTAATTATTCCTTAACCCCATTCTTAAAATGATAGATAAATAATTTATTTGTTTATTATTTCTCAATAAAAGGATTAACCAATTCAAATTCCTTTTCCCTCCAACAAAATATAACAAAATATTCGAATTAGTTAGATCTAGATCTTGGTTAATAATATTTTATTATGCACCATTATTAAGGATAGTTCAATATTTTGATATAAATAGGAGGTTTTTCCATTCATTATTTACCTTTGATCCTTTTATCATGTTCATACTTTGATCATTTATCATTTTCATACTTTGATCACTTTTATTATTCTCTTACTTCGTGATCTCCCATAGAGTTCAACACGTCTCGCATTTTCTACACCATTGAGAGAGAGAGACTTTTGGATCTGAAGCATTGAGGATATCCAAGAAGCCATCCCATTGAGGGGGACTGATAACATCATTCCTTGTTCCCTTCCTAGGGGTTAATAATATAAAAATTATTTATAAATCTTGTCTTGTCCATTGGATATTTGGAGAAACTCTTATTTCATTTTTTTGTTTAGTGGATTTTATTGCATAGATAGCAGTTTATTTTGAATTTTTTTTGACCGTCTATTTTAGATCTAAATAACTTAGATAGCCATATTTGTTTTTAGGTCTGTTTTTAATGTGAAAGTAAAGTGATCTATTACCGTACACTTGAGTTAAGATTTCATACTAACATTGTTGGCCTCTTCAGCAATAGACGCAAGAATAACAATGATTTCCAACAGATAGGAGGCTATAGTCATAGGCATAACAATGGATTCCAATGGCTATGACCCTAAATGCTTAGTTTTGTGCCCACAACTTCGGGTTTTCAGCCACCTTCTCGTACCCAGAGCCCATGTCACTCCCAAGAACTTGATGAAAAGTTCAAACATGACATATAAGAATACGACAATTATGTAGAAGAAGAGGTGTAATTAAGGACTCATCGAGACCCCTCTGAGTCATGACAGATATTTTTTCAAACATGTCACAAACAGTGAATCTACAAGTATAAACAATATATTTAAGAATAGGGGTCTCATACTTATCTAAGAATCACTAAGGAGAATTTCTCCCTTACATTATTAGTTGCAATACAACCTATTTGACGATAGATACACTATGAACTCATTTACAAGTAAAAAAATGGATAGAGAAATACATAATAATTTATCAAATACATTCTTATAAACATCACATTAACCACAAAAATACAAGGGATACAAAAACAATAAAATACATACATAAACTAGTACAGTTGCATACCAAATACCAAACGAATGAACTCTTCATTAGTAAATGTAAAAACCAACTGGAGATGGGACTTCCACATTCCACTCGACCATAGATTGGTTGAGAAAAGTCTCACTTCAACCAATCATGCTCGCGTCATATTCCAAGCATGAATGTGGGATCTCATCAAACACATAAATCATAATCATTTCAATGCTTCCACAGGCCAAACCACCTCAACTTTGAACTAGTGATTCCACCTCATGGTTAGACATCATAACCATCATGGATTGGTATCTATGCAAGTTTCCCCAGGGCTCGAGAGTGTTTGTTCCAATGAGGGCTTCCAGGAATAGTAACTCAACCCACATAGTGTTGCCAAAGCGTTTGTACAACCAAGGCTTCTAGGTGTAGGTTTTAACCCTGAACAGAAATTATCTACACACGAATCTTATAACATAAAATAAACAATAGCGAGAGCATAAAACATAAAACAAATAAACATAGAGATTTTCCCCTCGATCCCAAATTGGGACTACCAGCTTGATTTTTAATTATATTTCTTTTAGTGTTACAACACATATATATACATGCCGAAGCATACATAAACCCCAATCCATTAACCCTGGATTAGAACATAACTGTAGTTCCCTTGACTGGATCTACAAAATACAAGGGGTCGAAAGCCATCGTACCCCAAAACCATGTGCAAACTCATGCACAAAACATGGGTGGGTCCGCATATGAGTGGGACAGCATACCAAAAAAAATTTCGCCGGGGCACTGCCCCGGACCCTGACAGGGGGGGCTACCGCCCCCCGTGCTATGCCCGGAGCAACGTACAGCGCGTGGTGCTAGTCGTGGAAAGAATATAACACATACCCAACATTCTCCCACTTGTTGTTTTCTTTCCACAGGGGGCCACATGAGAGCTTATTCATTGGGCCAATTCTACAACACCCATTGTTTCTCTATACCAAGAGAACTTTTGAGTGCTCACAAACTTCGTCAATGCATCTGCAACATTCTTCAAAGTGTCCACCTTTACTAGCAACACCCTTTTAGCCTCAACCATATCTCTAACAAAGTGATATTGAACATCAATGTGCTTTGTCTTTGAATGATAAGCAGGGTTCTTAGCCAAGAAAATTACACTTTGGCTATCACAGTCTATCCTTATAGCTTGCTATACCAACCCCATACTTGAACACAATCTCTGCAACCAAACTGCTTCCTTGCTTGCATGAGTGGCTACTATGTATTCTGCCTCTGTAGTTGAAAGAGCCACTACAGACTGTCTTTTACTCATCCAACTGACTGCGCCTCCAAATAGGCTAAACACATACCCACTTGTAGATCTTCTTTGGTCCAAATCTCCAGCCCAGTCTTCATCAACAAAACCACGAATGTCCAACATTCTTTCCAATCCTGGTCTTCCCTGGTAGCACAAGCCATAATCACTAGTGCCACGTAAATATCTCAAAACCCGCTTCACTGCTGTCCAATGCTCCTTCCCTGGGTTTGACATAAACCTGCTCAATACTCCCACTGCATGTGCAATGTCTGGTCTAGTACATACCATTGCATACATTAGGCTACCCACTGCACTTGCATATGGAACACGGGACATATACTCCTCTTCTTCTTGTGTCTTGGGACACTGTTCAGCAGACAGCTTTACACCTACAGGAATAGGAACCTTCACCGGTTTACTATCCTGCATATTGAACCTCTTCAATATAGTCTCGACATACTTCCTCTGGTTTAACCAGAGCTTCCTCTTTGCCCGATCTCTCTTAATTTCCATGCCCAAAATATAGTTTGCAGCACCCAGATCCTTCATGTCGAATTTGGAGAACAGTTGGGTCTTTAAATCTTGGATAATTTCTTTGTCATTTCCAATCAACAACATATCATCCACATACAAGACCAAATAAATAACACGGTCACCAATTAATTTAAAATAAACACAGTGATCCTCCTTGCTTCTGGTGAAGCCAAGTCCCCGTATATAGGTATCAAATTTCCGATACCACATCCTTGGTGACTGTTTTAACCCATACAGAGACTTCTTCAACCTGCATACTAGTTCTTTCTTACCCTTCACCATAAAGCCTTCAGGTTGCTTGATGTAGATCTCCTCTTCTAGATCCCCGTGAAGAAATGTTGTCTTCACATCCATCTGTTCTATCTCAAAATCAAATGCAGCAGCAACAGATAAAAGTAATCTAATAGAAGAAACTTTGGCAACAGGAGAAAAAATATCACCAAAATCAATTCCCGGCACCTGGGAATAACCTTTCGCTACCAATCGAGCTTTGTATTTCTCCACCTTGCCTTCTACATTCATCTTCTTCTTAAACACCCATTTGCTCCCAATGGGCTTCCTTCCAGTCGGCAACTCCACCAGATCCCATGCATCATTTTTGTGCAAGGATTCCATTTCATCAACCATGGCCTCCTTCCAGAGTTTTCCATCCTCTGAATCTACTGCCTCCCTGACAGTTCTGGGTTCATCATCAGTTATAGTTAAGGCAAAACCTGAACAGAAAGCGGATGGACTATACCTTTCTGGTTGCCTTCTTTCCCGAACTGATCTTCTCAAAGCTGGAGTTTGTGGCTCTTCATCTTCTGAGTCTTCTTCTATTGTAGAGTCTGATTCATCCTCCTTTAGCTCAAACTCTATCTTCTCATGTTCCTTTGGTAGGAATTCATGTTTAACAACATCTTTCACTTCTCTAAACACCACATCTCGGCTGTACACAACCTTCCTTGTTTCTGGGTTCCAAAGCTTGTAACCCTTTAAACCATCCTTACACCCAATAAAGATGCACCTTTCAGATTTATTATCCAACTTGGTCCTTTTCTCCTTTGGAACATGTACATATGCATCACATCCAAATACCCTTATATGTGAAATAGAGGGTTTCTTACCAGTCCATACCTCATGTGGGGTCTTATCCTCCAACGTTGATGAAGGTGATCTGTTAACTAAGTAACATGCAGTCTCCACTGCCTCTGCCCAGAATTCTTGTCCTAACCCGGTACCACTGAGCATGCTTCTTGCCTTTTCCATCAGTGTTATGTTCATTATTTCTACAACTCCGTTTTGCTGAGGTGTGTATGGAGTAGTTTTCTGCCATGCTATACCACACTTGTTACAGAACTCTTCAAATTCGTTCTTGCAGAACTCCCCACCATTATCTGTCCTCAACGCCTTTATCTTCTTCTCTGTCTGGTTTTCCACCAAAGCCTTAAATTCTTTAAATTTGTCAAAGACTTCAGATTTATTCCTCAATAAATCTATCCATGTATTCCTTGAGAAGTCATCTATGAATGAAACATAGTATATAGAATTTCCCATTGATGGAACTGACACAGGTCAAAACACATCACTGTGCACAAGCTCAAATATCTTGTTCGCCCTCTTAGCACCAGGAGGAAAACTCACCCGATTCTGCTTCCCATATACATAATGTTCACAAAAATCAAAATCTAGAGTGCAAGTAGACATACCTTCTACCATACCATCTCTATGCAGTATCCGAAGGCCCTTCTCTCCAATATGTCCAAGCCTTTGATGCCATAGCATGGTATTTTTTCCAGAGACAGCTAGGCTTTCCGCTCCTCTTTCAAGAACCACGGAACTATTACACCCATCAATAATAGTGCTACCTTGTAGCTTGTATAGAGTTCCAGTCCAAACTCCCCGCATTAATACCAGTGCTCCCCGAACCATCTTGCAGGAATCTTCCTTGAACATTGTTTTTACACCTGCATCATCCATCTTGCTTATAGAAATAAGATTTCTAGCCAATGCAGGAATATGCAGAACACTAGGAAGTGTTCTAATCCTTCCACCTTGCAGCTTCAACTTGACCTTTCCACGTCCGACGATTTTGGCCTTCCTATCATCCCCTAGGAAGACATCACCACCATCATATTTCTCATACTCGCAAAACCACTCCCTATGGGGAGTGAAGTGAAAATATGCACCTGAGTCAATCAACCATGACTCATGATCTACATGTGTATTTGAAGAAGAAGCCAAATACACATCCCCACCTTCATCCGAGGTGGTTTTTGCCTCTGCAAAAGGAGCTTCATCAGATCCCTTTCCTTTCTCAGGAGCTTTAGATCTGCATTCCTTTTTGTAGTGTCCTTCCTTTCCGCATTTCCAGCACACCTTTACAAACTTTCCAGGAGATTTAGATCTCCCTCTAGATTTAGATCTCCCACTCGAATCCTTATTCTTATTTCTATTTTGGGACCTTCCTCGTACAGATAAGGCATCTCCATTTTGACCCTCCATATTTCTCCGTCTCATTTCCTTCGACAGCAAGGCTGAGACAATGTCATCAAAATTCAAGGTAGTTGTGTTGCTACCTATTGCAATAACCAGATTGTCCCATGAGTCTGGTAGAGAACACAACAAAATGATGCACTTATCTTCATCTAAGACTTTAATATCAACAGATGACAGCTGACTTACCACAATATTGAAGGCATTCAGATGCTCTGTCACCGAGTCTCCATCCTTCATCCTTAGGTTATACAGATTTTTCCGCAGGAACAACTTATTCACCAGAGACTTAGATTGGTACAAAGTCCCATTTTTTTCCCACAAATTCTTCATCGTAGCTTCCCCAAATACATTCAACAATACTGAATCTGAGACACACAACCGTATTGTGCTTTTAGCTTTCCGATCCAATTTCTTCCTGTCTTCATCTGGCATTGCCATTGGTTTAGTACCTGGATCTACAACGATCCACTAATCTTTATCCACCAGTAGATCCTCCATCTTGAGCTTCCATAACTCAAAACTCTGATCATTAAATTTCTCGATCTCTATCTTCTCGCCGCTCGCCATCTTATTTCACCACAAGAATCGATTTCGTAGATCTCCCACTGAACAGGGTCTACCTCAGGCCCAAGCAAAAAACCCTCAGCAGCAAAGGCATCCCCTTGAAGCCGAAACAGCTCCGATACCAAATGTAGGTTTTAACCCTAAACAGAAATTATCTACACATGAATCTTATAACAGAAAATAAACAATAGCGAGAGCATAAAACATAAAACAGATAAGCACGGAGATTTTCCCGTGGATCTCAAATTGGGACTACCAGCTTGATTTTTCATTATATTCCTTTTAGTGGTACAACACACATATATACATGCCGAAGCATACATAAACCCCAATCCATTAACCCTGGATTAGAACATAACCGTAGTTCCCTTGACCCGATCTAAAAAATACCAGGGGTCGAAAACCATCGTACCCCAAAACCATGTGCAAACTCATGCACAAAACATGGGTGGGTCCGCATATGAGTGGGACCGCATACCAAAAAAAATTTCGCTGGGGCGCTGTCGCCCCCCGCTGTGACCCCCCTGCTGCGCCCGGCGCAATGTACAGCGCGTGGTGATAGTCATGGAAAGAATATAACACATACCCAACACTAGGACTAGTAGCTCAACCCACAATTGTCTTTTAGGCTTCCATAGTGTTTTTCCAACCAAGGCTTCCAGGAACTAATAACTCAACCCACAACTAAAGGAATCGTGAGAACCAACTATAAAATATCAATGGAAGTAAACCCACAACACCATGGCTATCGAGGAAATGTAAAGGCTAGGAAAACCCACATGCATACACCATGCATGCCCAAACGAGTGAGTAAAACGTGCATGAAATTCAATACCATAAATGAAAATCTATTGTGGATGTGGATCCCAATGTATGCTTGCACATTACTTCTCTTCATTCTCCTTCTTGCTTCAAATCACCAAGTATCCACTCTCTACAAGAGTGCTCCAAGAAAACTCTAATTATCTAAGAGTATGATAGAAAGAGAGAGAGAATAATGAGAGAGCTCCAAAAATTAACTGACAAAAAGTATAAACCGATCCTCATAAGAAATTTTATATAAGAGGCCTCTATTTTGCTTCATTTTCCATAATTTTCCTTCATTTTTCTCCTCACATCCAACATGTGACCTTTCATCTCCATTTTCTCCCAATTTCCATTTTTTTCATAAATAAATGTGCCAAAAATTATTTTTACCTCTTTAATGTCTCAACCATATCCATTGCCAATATTTTTAGCGATAATAAACCATGTCAACACCTACAGTAAGATGTTTTTCCAAAAATTCAGCTTGGAATGAGTGCCCCATCAAATATGATTATTATTTAAAATTTATTACATGGAAATTTTCATGAGGGTTGTAGCAGAACCCTCCCCCTTGGGGGATACCTTCCTTGGTGTTCAATCACACATATGCCTCAGAAACACTATTGAAAAGGAAACATACTTCCCATGTAGATTTATAACATAGCTCGATGCAATATTTATAATGGTCACCTTGCTAAAAAACAATCCAACATCGCTTCACAATAACATGAAAACTATAATGACCTGAAACTCATACTACTTACTGGAGCTTTATAACATAGCTCATGGTAGTATTTACATCCATATACATATGTGTATATAACCGAACATCATATCAAACATATATAAAAACATCGATAAAACAAATACCAATAATATATCAACAAAACACCAAAACTACTTTTCCTCGGTTGGAAAATAAGGAAGGATACATAGCCCACATCTGATCTGCCATATCCTGTGTAGCTTGATCAGGCCCGAAGTGCTTCAAATTCTCTTTAACTTGCTCGATTTCTCAATTCTGGATCATGAGTGTACTTTTCTGCAAAATTCACTATGGTTTCGACTGGAACTCTCCTTCAGGCTCCACCTGCAATACAGACCAGTCCATCACATGAACAAAATATTTAGCATATTTCTTAAGTAATGATATATCAAAAACATCATGGAATTTCACTATGGAAGGAAATGCAAGTGAATGTTCTACTGGCCCAATCCTCTCAATGATCCTGAAGGTTCCACAAAACCTTGGTGCCAGCTTAGCACATGATCTAATCCACAAGGAGATCTTCTTGGGATTTATATGCAAGTACACCTAATCCCAAACTTGAAACTTCATCCTTACATAAATCTTCTACCTATCCTAAGCTACTTCCAAGTTCTGCTAACATCTTTGGTCGAATCGATACCCTATTAACGAGGTCACTCCAAATGATAGGAGTGTTGCAACATCGCTCATAAAATGCCTCAAATTTACTCATCCTCAATTACTCCTAATACTCATTTTTGTAGCTGAACTCTACTAGTGCAAAATATTTTTCCCACTTACCCTAGTGATGCATCACATACATCATCAACATATCCTCCAATATTATGTTGAACCACTCATTCTGTCCATCTATCTGTCGATCATAGGTTGTGTTGAAGGCCAACCCAATGCCAAAAACTACAAAAAACTCCTTCCAAAACCTGGAAGTGAAATTTTCATCCCTGTCAGACAAAAAATTATTTGAAACACCATGCAATCTCACTATGTCTATCATAAACACTTGTGCTACATCACTAGCTAAGTATGTAGTCCTTACTGGAATGAAATGTGAAAACTTTGTTAACCTTTCCACCACAACCATGATGGAATCATCTTTTCTAACTGTCCTCGGAGAACCTATGAATAAGTCCATTGAAATGACCTCTCATTTCCACTCTAGAATCACAATTGGTTGTAGCAGTACCCCTGGATGTTTACACTCTACCTTAACCATCTAAAAATCCAAACATCTGGCTATAAACCCTGCCACATCCTTCTTTAGGTTCATCTAATAATATAATCTCTTCACTGCAGTCAAATTATTTTGGTAGCACAGGTGACTCGAATATGGTTTCACATGAAACTCCCTCGAGATCGCCTTCTTGAGGTCACTGTTGTCTGGTACATATATCCTACCTCTAATTCTAACCAATCCATTTGTTGTGAGATGGTAGTCCAAAATCTGTACACCTACAGTTTTACAACTACCTGTAATTGTACCTATAACAACACCTGTACTTGTACCCGTGCCAGCACCTATACATATACTTGATGTAGGAGCATCTTCTCTAAGTCGAAAGTCTAAGTAGAAATTAGACCTTAGGTTCTTGATATTTCTCTAAGGAGGAACTATTGTAAAAGGACATTGTAAAACTCATGTAAAAAGTATTTTATTTCATAGTAAGAATATGTAGGGAATATGCTTAGTTGGTAGGTGTCAATGAGTGTTGAGTTAATGTAACAAATCCCCTTAAGAAATGGGATATTAGAGAGGATATTTTTTGTTTATGCTAAGAAGATAGAAAATTCATAAATTAGGATTTCCTTAAAATAGAAGTGGTTACATGTTTGTAGCAGGTTAGTGAGGGTGCATAAGCTCTGAATTGTATTATAAATTAAATTTTAAGCTTTGAAGGAGGGGGGCCAAATTAAACAAATAATATTAGGCCAAGAGATAGGATAGAGAGGCGAGAGCTGAGAGATAGAGAGGGTTCTATGTAGAGGAGAGAAGGCCATGAAATAGCACATCGAGTCAAATCTAGATTGTAAGAAGGTATTTATTGTATCTGTAAATTTATTTATTAATGAGGAAACGAATTCAGGATGACTGTGTTTTGTTTATTTTACGTTTTGAGTGACCCGTAACTAAACAAATTCGATATCAGTGAAGTAATTAATTGATTGCATGAATTCTCATGAATGAATATGTCTTTTTGAGTGACAAATGGACTTAATGGTTGGGTATAATATCTATGATTCCAGTCCTGGAATTAAACAGTTATGTGTGAAGCTCATGTGAACAATTAAGTGTAGATAAGATTTGTGTGCAGGCGGAGAACAAGGAGTAAATCTTAGTTTTGAATTCAAAGAAGTAATGTGTTGTAGCATTTTTGATTGGATTGGAAACATCGTGTAGCGACCGTGATCATCAAATATCTGAGGAATGAAAACAAGTAAGTTCAGGAGGAAGTATCGAGTAGTGAAGAAGAAGTTACAGAGTGGCGGCAGTTGAAAACAGAAAAAATATTAAGGTAGCGAACCCATAGAATATTTCCAAAGGAAGGAAATGGAGAGCAAGAAGTAAATTGCAAAGATTGTTTTCGAAGATGAACGGCTAAGATTACATCGCAAAGTTAACATTGTGAAAGTGAAAAGTGGACACAGGTGCACATCGCAATTGGTGATCGTTGTATTTACTTGTTCAGCCATCACAAGTTAAATGGTATAAGTTATGCACCAGTCACGTGTACAACGATGGTCCAAGCACATATCACATAACGCATGCGATATGGTATAAAGGTTAACCGATGGAGTTAAAAGGCGCAACATGCAAAATGTTATATTCACTGAGGTGCAAAGTGATATAAGCTGCGACACGACAAATATTGTGCATCGCATATGATAAAACCTTTCGGTGATTTTGAAATGTTGTGTTAAGTTTTTTGATGTGTGAAATGAGTAAATACCCAAGTTTTTGCTATAGTTTCAGTATTTCGCTATGGAAACAAAATATGTTAAAGGATACTTGCAATATGGGAGCTGCGATGCAAAAATAAAGGGTATGTGGTGCCATGCTAGAAAGGGTCTTGGTAAGGGTGGAGAGTCACATAAGGTAATAAGGTTTAAAGGTTTAAGCCCAATAGTGAATAATTGGTTCTAGTTGCCACAAAGTTTATTTCCACGTGTAGATTGGAGTGTATACTCTTTTACGAGTATTAAAATCATGGACACGGGTCAACATTTTAAGTTTCTAAGTATGTGGGTATTTGCAGCCTTAAGTTTAAGCTCCACTTGTGCTCGTTTAATTTTCGTGACTTATAGCATACCACCTCTCCATCCTTCATCAGGATCCCACCAAGTCCTCTCTTGCATAACCATGCCATATTAATTAAAAGGAGAATATTAACCTAATTTGCATAGCCTCGTAATAGTTACGAGAAAGATAGTGGAGATAAATAATAAGCACAATAATTTTTTAATGATAATTTGGTAAAAAAATAAGTTTAGTAGGGTTTAAACACTTGATTTAGACATGCAAGGAGGTTATGGCTTTTAATTTCATTCATTGATGGAGTGAGCATCTTTCAATTCACACCATGTGATGAAAAAGATTAATTAATGGAAGGATTAAAGTGGCCAATTCCAAAGGGGGACACCTATCACCCTAATTATATGTTTTTTTCTTTTTTTAGATACGATATAAAACAAAATAAAAAATGTATGCTATGGTTAAAATGTTTGAAGTAGTCCAAATATTTTATATTTTGGTTTTTTTTAGGTATATTTTTTTTTTCTCAATTTTCTTTCAGACCCAACAAAGAACTTACAAGACTAAGTTATGTTCTCTATATAGTACTAAAAAATAAAAATTAAACATAGACTAACTACAAATTCATTTGGATCTATAATACATGAGAGAGATGACAAAAACTGGATTGAATAGAAAATGTAGCTCAAAGGTGAGTACTGCACCTGGAGACTGCACACAAATGGAGATTACACTCTACATTCATTAATCAAAATGATAAAACTATAAGCACATCAAAAATAAGTAGGAAGTTGTAAAAAAAATCCTATATCCTAAGAACTAATCCTAAATTAAGGAGCTACATTACAACAATCTAACCATTTCTCCATTAATATACAAATAATATTAATTATTTCCAACTCTCCCCCTTAATGGAGAAAGGATTACTCAAAATTCCTAACATCCCTATAAACAATTAAAACTTTATTCTCTGAAGAGGCTTAGTAAAAATGGCTACCATGTTGTCACAATATTTACAATATTCAACAAATATTTCCTTTGACTGAAGATTTTCTTGAACAAAATGGAACTGAGTATCGATATGTTTGGTGTTTTTTTGAAATACTGGATTGTATGCTAGCTTGATGGTACTCTGGTTGTCAATTTTAATGGTAGTTGCTGCTTTCTTTTCTTCTCCTGCATCATTGAGAAGTATTCTCAACCAGATAGCTTCACATGTGGCTGCACACAATGCTTGGTACTCAGCTTCATCTGAAGATAAAGCTACAACACTTTTCTTTTTGCTGCTCCATGCTATGACCCCAGATCCAATACTGAATGCATAACCTATGATAGATCTTCGATCATCCATGTTGCCTGCCCAATAAGAATCTGAAAAACCTTCTAAAGTAACATTAGATGTGTCAATGTATAAAATACCATAATCACTAGTACCACAAAGATACCTTAACACACTCTTTGCTGCAGCCAAATGACTTTCGAGAGGTTTAGACATGAACATGCTCAGCACACTAACAGTGTATGCCAATTCTGGTCTAGTTGTAGTAAGATATATCAGACTCCCAACTAGTTGTCTATACATAGTGGCATCCACCTCCTTAGTGCCATCATCACTGCACAACTTTAGATTCTATTGCAATGGTGTTGTTGTTGACTTACATTGCTCCATCCTGAATCTTTCTAGAAAAATTCTAGCATACTTACCTTGAGTAAGAAAAGTCTATCCAGAATCTCTCCATACTTCTAGACCCAAGCAATAATGGAGATTTCCGCGATCTTTCATTTCAAATACTTGCAACATATGTCATTTGATTTCTTTGATTAGAGTATCTACATTACCTGTTATAATCATATCATGCACATACAAAGAAATAAAAACGATTTGCCTCCGTTTATTATACTTGGTATACATATTTGGATCATTCATGCTCCTATGAAAACCATGTTGTAAGAATAATAAATCAATCTTCTCATACAACGACCTAGGTGCTTGTTTTAAACCATATAATTCCTTTTTCAATCTAGAAACTAGATGTTCCTGCCCCTTTTTAACAAACCCTTCAGGCTGAACTAAATAAATATCTTCTTTCAATTCACCATTTAGAAATGCAGAATTAACATCTAACTGGTGTACCTTAGACTTATATTTTGTTGCTAAAGAAATTAGCATTCTAATGGTATTTAATTTCGCTACAGGGGCAAAGGTTTCATCAAAATATATTCCCTCTACTTGTGAATAATCCTTTTTTACCATTCTAGCTTTAAAATTTTCTATACTCCCATCTGCATTCACTTTAGGTTTATACAACCACTTACAACCTATGGGTGTTTTTCCTTCAGGCAGTTCAACTAGATCCCAAGTATGGTTTTTAGTAATTGATTCAATTTCTTCATTCATCACATCCCTCCATTCATCAGATTAACTTGCTTCTTTATAGTTTATGGGTTCTACAATGTTTAAAATACTTGTCATTAAAGCATAATCTTTCAATCTGGTTGGTAATTGAGTCTACCTACCTGATCTCCTTGGTAGGGGACTTACCTCAAATCTGTCTGCCTCAGACTTGTATGGGCTTTCCTTATTGACTACATCACATGTTTCTTCTTCTTCAAGCTCCTGCTCCTGATTATCCCCTTGTTTTCTTCCATCAATAATGGAATGTGCCATTCATTATTACTGTCATCCTTTCCTTCCTCAACCTATTCATGAAATACCACATCTTGACTTGCAGCTATTTTATGAGTCACAGGATTAAATAACTTGTATGCTTTAAACTAAGTGCCATATCCTACAAAGATACATTTCACTGCTTTAGGATCTAACCTATTTCTATCCACCTTGGGTATATGGGCAAAGGCTTTTGACCCAAATACTTTCAAATGACTCATTGCTAGTTTGAATCCATGTAATGCTTTAAATGGATTTTTTAAGTCAAGACATTTAGTAGGACTCCTATTCTTTAAATAAACAACAATGTTGATGGATTCCACCCATAAACCATTTTATAGACTCTTACCTTGAAGCATACTCCTTGTGCACTCCACAAAATTTATGTTCTTTTGTTCTACCACTCCATTTTTCTATGGTGTGTGAGGCACTGTAAACTATTGAACAATCCCATGATTTCTACAAAAAATCATGAACTCTCCCGACCTGTATTCTCCTCCTTGATCTGAGCGGAGAATTTTTATGCATTTTCTTATCTGCTTCTCTACCAAAGTTTTAAATTCTTTGAAACACTAAAAAGTCTCACTCTTTTTACTTAAAAAATATATCCAAGAGAATCTAGTGCAATCATCAGTAAATAGAAGAAAATAATATGCACCACCTAGCGACCATCTGCATAGCTCCGCATATGTCTGTATGCACCAACTCTAGAATATATCTTCTCTTTCTATATTCAAAGTAAATTCCTCTCTATGCATTTTCCCTAATGCACATGCATCACAATCCAACTGAACACTATGAAAAATAGGGATTCTATCGACCATACCTTTTCTTTGAAGTAATATGAGGTCTTGTAAATTTAGGTGACCGAATCTCTGGTGCCAGAGATTTCCGGCTATCAATCATGTTGCGACCATGTCTTGTGTTATCTTCCTATAATTTCAGCATATTAGTGAGACCAAAACTGCAGAGAGAACACTTGAACCACTTTGGGATTCTAGGATCTAGACCTCCTGAATCTAGAGAGGGATCTCTCTATAAGTACAAAGATTGATTTATCTTTAAGGTTTTAGATGTTATTTTAGGCTAGTTATGAAGAACAAGGTTTTTGTTTGGTTTTGGTTGGGAAAAGATATGTGAAGATGAAGTCTAAATGAATGATGAATATATGTGCAAGTGAAAGACTGATTTAGTTAACAAGGTAGGCAAGAAAAAACTTTAGTAAATTGGGCTATGGCGTCATAGTAGGCTTTAATTGAAACAACAAGGTTCAAGAGTGGTCCATGGGCAAGTCCTCTATGTCAAAGGATATCTTTAAGTTGATTTATGGAATGAAAACAATAAGAAGTGGAGAACAAACAAGTGAAGAAAAAAGAGCAGCCTAAGATCAAGTAAGTACTTTGAAACTATCCTGCTTTCGGCATGCACTTAAGGAGAAACATAAAAGTAATCTAAGATCAGGTAAGTACTTTGAAACTAGCTTGATTTCGTTGCACTTTCAATAGAAAAAAATCTAAACACAAAATAAAATAGCTTAAGATCAAGTAAGGACTTTGAAACTATCCTACTTTCAGCATATTCAAAGGGAAACTCTTCAAAGCAACTGTTGGAGAAGAAACTAGAGGATAGGGCTAACCATAGACTTCCCTAGCTCTTCCTTTAATTGGTAAACTTATCAAGACAAAACTTTAAGATAAAAAAGAATAGTCTAATATTAGGTAAGGACGTTGAACCTAGCATGCTTTTGACTTACTCTTAGGGAAACTTTCAAAACAACTGTTGGAGATAAAACCATAGGACAGGGAAAACCATAGACTTCCCTAGTTCAAATCTACTTAGCATAAACTGAAAATAACATTCAGGAACAATGTTTGAAGTTTAGACAGTAAGAAATGGGCACACCAACATTCCTTTACTGCTTGGACTATATTAAATCATTCCTAAATACATAATTGGCAGAAAACATGAAGATAAATCTTATCAGTGAAAGTAGGGTACTGTAGAGAGTAAATCCTAGCTTTATATTTGTTGTTCTTTGTTAGAGAAGATAGATAGAATGGAAACAAAAGAAAATAAAAATTTACAATAAGAAAAACATCACCATTGACACAGACCACGATCCCATAAATCAGCTTGTATTTGAATGCTTCAAACCAGTTACAATCATCAAGTCCAGTGGGCATCTACAGCTTCAAACTTCTCATATCAACTTTAGGTATCTTCAATTACAAACAGAGCTTACAACAGCTTCAGAAAACTATTTACATGCATCAGATATTCAGAGACCAACCTTTGTTTAATCTTATATAGAAATATTTATAGAAGAAATGAGGAGGTGGGATAAGAAAAATATCTCTGGGTTCAATTAATAAAATTTAATGCTTCTTAGCCTTTGAAGGGCTGAACAGAGAATATTTCTGATATTTCCTTTGTATTAAGTGATTTTCATTAAGTATTTGGCCTGCTGGGAAAATTTTGTTGACTTAATAGCTCTTGATTATCTTTGTAATAACTTTGATGACAGTCGTAATAAGTTCTTTCGATTTGAAATAACTGCTCAGCTGTATTGAGGAAAAATATATTTTTTTCTGTAATAACTATGCCTCTTCTGATTGCTGCGAGACTGCAGCTGGATTTTGGTAGCTGGAAAGGATTTAATTAGCCTCTGATGTGGTAGTGGAGGCTTCCTGGATCGATAGAATTTGTTATGTTTCCCTAAAACACCTTTAATTCGCTTTAGTTCAGTGTTTTTAGGATGGATTAGGCTTAATATGTGTTTTCCAATATTCGTGCTATCTTTAACTGTGGATTAGGCTTTTGATAGTCAAATCCACACCTTAATCCTTCAAAACTGTTTTTTAAACCTTTAAACATTGATTTTTTCTTTGATTTTATCCCTGGATACTGATACTCTTTGTCTGTGGAATTTGTTGTGTTTTCATTGCTTTTGTGGGCGCACAGAGGGTTTTATGTGTTACCAGTGCTAATGAGGCACGGATAGATCGTGATTCCAAACCCTACAGATTGATCTCCTCCATGAATAAAGGCCTAGACGATCATCATCCCTGGCCTTTGAATTCCTTTAAGAAACTGTGTAAAAGATTTATAACCTGCAAAAATACACAAAAAGTTATAAAATCCCGCGTGGATGGGTCAAACTGCTTTGGAAGTTGAGGTTAGATTGCAGCCGTTAGATGAAAGCATCCAACAGCCAAGATTTCTTACTGGTGTCAAAAGGAGAGGCAGTTGGATAAATGGTGGTGGAGATTAGGTCCGGGTCATTGATCTACAAAGGTAAATGGCTAAGATAAATCGGGATTATATAATGCAGAGGGGGGGACTTTATAATGGAATGGAGGAATTTACAAAGGAAATGGGCGAAAAACCTTAGGCGGAAGGGAAAAGGGGTTAAATTAAATTTGGGGGATGCAGAGGGATCTGGGCCATTGGATTAGGTTAGCTAACAGAGATCAATGACATAAATTCATTTATAAAGTCCTTTGGAAGAATGGTGTAGGGCGATGGTCTAAATGGCGAGATTAAACTGGGACCGTTAGATCTCAGAGATCAATGGTGGAGATTTATTATAAGAAAAAGTAATGGAAATGGGAATGGTGGTTTCAGCCGTAAAAACCACTGGTGTCATGCTGCTCAGAGGCGGTTTTAAAAATCTTCAAAAATAGCGTGATATGCTTCGCCTCCTGCCATGTGTCCTTTCAATACCAGCCATATCGTGTAATTTTTTGGGCTTAACTTTCGGACTAAGAATTACGTGATATGGAGTCTTGGCCATCATATGAAAGGTGGAGAGATCCAATGGTGGGGATGGGAGCGTGATAAGACAAGTTGCATGGGTGGAAGAAGGTGAGCAGGGTTAAGGGGGTTTTGATCTGGATAGTCGGATGAGGGAATGGACGGTCAAGATTTATTGATGGGGAGGTAGGTCCCAAAGGAGTTGAGCCTGCAGGGTTGAATATGGACAGTTAGATCTCCAAGATTAATGACTCAAATCAAATCTTGGGGAATTGAAAGCAATATGAGACGGGGGTTTGGGCGAATATCGGGTAATTGTGGACAGTTGATCTACATAAATCAACGGTGGATCTTCACCAAAATAATTACACTGATGGGGCTTTGTAAACTAACAACAGAAGTCAGGTTAGATCTAGGCCGTCAGATATATGAAATGGATGGCCCAGATCTAATTGCAAGGTCACAAATCAAGGGTAAGCACAAAGGGAACACGTCGATGCGATTAAGCGTGAGCCGTTAGATCCTAAAGAGATCAACGGTGGAGATTCATTTGACAGATTTAATGTCGGAGGGAAAAAGCAGAGGGAAATGAAATCTGGGCTGTCGATTCTTGTGGTTTTGATGGTCCAGATTAAATTGCAAGTTTGCAATCAGAGGAGGAAAAGGGATACACCATAGGAGTTTTTTGCGATGCGATGAAGTATGAGCCGTCAGATCTAGGAGTAGATCGACAGTCAATATTCAATCAGAGGGGTAAAGGAGGAAGGTTGTGGGCGGAATTACGACGAGATCTTGGCTGTTGGATGGAAGTGAATCAATGGCTAAGATTCAATTGGGGGAATTTACATCGGAACAGCTAAAAGGGATTTGTGATTTTGTGCTAAGAAAAACTTGCGATAGCGATTAGCTGATGGAACGAGAGTCGCCGATCTAAAAACTAGATCGACGGTGGAGATTTATTCAAGAGGGAAAAAGGCGGAATGGTGGCTTTGAAACGAGAAACGATATGAATCATTAGATCTAGGGCAGTAGAGAAGATCAACGGTTGACATTCATTTAAACAATGAACTAACGGGTTTAACAAAAAGTCAGATTTTATTGAAAAATGAAGGAAAACAAAGGTTTTGACAAGTTTGGAGAGGAGTTTAGGCCCTTAGCACCTAGTTGTGGGGCTGCCAATCCTATGAGAAGCGGGGATCATGAAAGTTAAGCCCTCAAGGGCTAAAAATTCTGTGAAATGAAATATAAGTGTTTTTAGGCTAAAAACAGAGTTTTTGAAGCCAATTTAAGGGTTCCGATAGGGGAATGAAGGCTTTTTAAACCAATCGATAGGAGACCAAATGGTTTTAAAAGGGTTTTGAAGTAATTTTTAAGGTTAAAATGAGGAGAATGGAGGATTTTTATGAGGAAAAAGGGATGAAAAAAAGAGGTCAATCATGAGTGAAAGAAGGGGCAAAATGATGAAACATGGGGCTTTTCAGCAGCCTATTTCTTCGGGTAAATAGCAGATTTTGAGGGCTTTCGTGATGGAAATAGTAGTGAAGATTAATTTTAAGGAATGAAGATATTATAAGACTTGAAGAACTCACAATTTTGGATCATGAATTGTTTCTTGAAGGCTACAAAAAAATTTTAGCCACCATTTGATATGAAAATTTTTATAGGTGGCTAACAGCGGCTCCAACATGGGATGGCGGCACCTTGGAGGTGCCAAGAACCTCAGACATGTCTTCTCTAGAAGCTGATTAATGTCTCATCCATTGGGCTGCAACTTTCTTTCCTCAGCTGATCTTCTTTCACTCTAATAATGTTAGCAGCCATCAAAAAACAATGGAGTTCTATCAAAACAAGCTTTCTACTTACCCAATCCTAATGATCTAACATTTTTTCTTCTTTCAGAGTGAATTTGGATTAGAAACTCTTTTTACAAACATTTATTCTTTTGAAAGCATAAAAATAATATACTTCTATCCTTATTTCTCCATGAACTCAGATTAAATAGTTGAGTTCGCAAGCTTCTCTACCTAACTACACTCTGTTCAGGATTAGACTGTCTGACAGAGTTTATTCTCTAAATTCAAAGACAGAAATTCAAAAGAAAACAAGCCAGGATTAGATAGTCTAACTTGTTGCTGATATATGGCATAAAAAAAAGCTACATATAGACAAAAAAATTTCAGAAAAATAAATCAAAATGGTGAAGGCTTAAGATCTGAAAACTAAAGAACATCCTTCACTTTCCTTCAGCTCTATTTTTCCTTTGTCTGAGTTGTTTTCTCTTTGTTCTCTGGTTCAAGTTTTGGGCATATTAGAACCATTTTTCTTCCATCCTTGGCTCAGGTTTTGATCTAATTAGAGCCATTAATTCTTTTGGAAACTGATACGTTCATATTTTGAGCTTTTTTGAACCTTTTCTCCTATCCTAATCTTCCTAAATGATAAGCCAAGATTGAGTTGTTTGGAAAATATAATTCACTAACCCATCAGCAGTAAATTGAAAAATTATTAGTCATGATTAGGCTGTATGACCAACTAGGAGTGTGTTTCTTAGGAGTGGCATTTAAGCTTGCACACTTTCAAACTTTGTTTATTTTTTTGGCATGGGGTTGTACCTTTATTGTTTTGCAATATGCCCTCTTTTCTCTTTCTATTTTTTTTGTGTTTTTTATTTTTCTAACTTTGAATGCAATGATTGATATGCTATTTACAATGAGAAAAAACTAATAATTCTTCCAAACTGATATGGTAAGAGAAATAATGTTTGAGCATCCTTCCATTGACACGAACCCCAAACAGTTCAGCTCCATTAATTTCCTACAAGAAATAAGCATTTTTGCTACCAGTAGTATGAATGAGGTAGGGGCCAAGCCATAAGTTATCAAATTTCCCATGCTTTCCCTTATCTTCTCTCCTTGAATCCCACTTTAACACTTTGTCACCAACGTTGAAATTGCTGGCCTTTGTCCTTCAATCAAAAAGCTTCTTGATGCTTTCTTGCTTTTGCAATGCTCTGTTGTAGATCTCCTCTCTAGTTTGATGGAGATGTATAGTCTGATTAATTCTTATTGTCATATCATTTTCTTCAGACTGTACCTCTTGGATCAGCTTCATGACTAGCACACCTAGGCTGGTTGGAAAAATTTCATCTACTCCATAAACAAGCTAGTAGGGCGACATTCCAATTGATTTTTTGAGTGTTAATCTATCAGCGCAAAGAGCATGTACCAGCTTTGTGTGCCAAGACTTCTTATTGTCATCCAACAACTTCTTTATTATGTTTACCAAAATCCTGTTTGAAGATTCTTCCAGCCCATTACCTTGAGGGTAATAAGCAGTAGAATGACCCAATGTAATTTGATATTTGTGACAGAATTCAACCATATTTTTGGATCCAAATGCCGCTACATTATCAATGATCATCTTCCTAGGACAACCAAATCTATAAAGGATATGGTTTTTAAGGAATTTTGTGATAACAGGGTCATTGTCTTGCCTAGAAGGGATGACTTCTAGACATTTGGTAAAGTAGTCTGTTGCTGTGAGAATCCATTTATGTTGGGCAGATGAGGGTGAATGGATTTATCCTATGAAGTTTAAACCCCACTGTTGAAAAGGGGCTTCAATAGTGATTGGATGGAAAGGTAAGGGAAACAATTTTCTTTTGCCTTCAAAGAGTTGGCATTTATGACAGGCAATTATCATCTTATGTACATCGTGAAAGAGGGTGGGCCAATAATAACCAGCTCTAAGGATTTTTTTGGCTGTAGTATTCTAGTAGAGGTGGCCTCCACATTCTCCTTCATGGAGGTCATGCTTGACATTATCTGCATCATTCTCAGGAAAACATTTAAGCAATAACCCACTAGCATTTTTCCAATATAAACATTTATCTAAAATGCAGTAGTTCATAGCTTTTAGCTTCAAAAACCTTGCCTTTGTTTTTGACAAACAAGGAGGTGTATTCATATTTAGAAAAACATACACAATATCAGAATACCAAGGGGAACTCATAAAATGATCTTCAACAATGGGAGTTGACAATTCCTCTTGTTCATCTAAGATATTTATCATATTAATATCAAGAGCTTCAAAATTCGAGTCAACCATTAATCTTGCTAGTCCTTGGCCTTTTATGATTTTAGTGGGCTTGATTTCTAAATCATATTCAAGTATCACAGCTATCCACTATCCTCCCTTGCCATCTGGGTCCTATGTTAGGATGTCTGTTACAACTAAGTTGGGAACAAATGCAATTATATGGGAGTGTAAAATATAAACTCTAAATTCTTTCAAGGCTTTGACTAAGGCAAAGGCTTGTTTCTCCATGATGTTATACTTCAGAGGTGCATCTCTCAGTGCCTTACTAAAGAATGCAATTGGTTGGTCTTGTCCCTTTGAATTTTTCTGCAATAGGATAGCAACCAATGTATGCTCTGATGCGAATGAAAAAATGAAAAAATATTTTGAAAAATCAGGACTTATAAGAACTGGTGTTTTGGTTAATGCTTGCTTTACCAGTCCAAAGGATTTCTTTACTTCTAAGGTCCATTTGACTCCTTCTTCCTTTTTCAGCATGTTGGTTATGTTTCTAAGGAGTTCAGCCAAGTTGGGTATGAACCTTCTCAAGAAATTTATCTTTCCAATGAAAGATTCCAATTCCTTGATGTTTCTTGGATGGTTGATTTGAAAAATACCATCAATCCTTTTTGGGTCTATCTTTATTCCCTCTTCTGATATGATGTGTCCAAGTAGCTTACCTTATTGGAGACCAAACATTGTTTTCTTGGGATTTAAAGACAAACCATTCTTTCTGCATTTCTCGAAGACTTTTCTTAAGTGTTCTAGGTGCTCTTCATCTGTCTTAGAAAAACAGTGATATCATCGAGGTAGATAATGATAAAGTAGCCTAATTCCTCCGAGAATGCTATGTTTGTGGCTCTCTGAAATGTAGCACCAACATTCATTAAACCAAAGGGAATTTTCACATACATGAAAGTGCCCCAAGATGTATTGAAAGTTGTCCTTAGTTGATCATCAGGATGTACTAAAATCTGATTGTATCGTGAGAAGCCATCCAGCAAAGAAATTCTTTCTGAACCAACAACCTTTTGTAAAATGTGATCCATCTTGGGTAAAGGGTAGTTTTCTTTCAATGAGGCTTTGTTTAAGTACCTAAAGTCAATACAAAGCCTTATCTCTCCTATATTTCTCCTAACTGACACTAAATTAGACACCCCATCAGAATATCTAATAGGAACAATAATCCCAGCTTCATACATTTTCTTGATTTCCTTCTCAACCAAAGGTAGCTATACAACGTTTATTCTGCACAATTTTTGTTTAAGTGGTTTTTGGTTTTCCTTGAGAGGTATCTTGTGCTGAATTATTTCTGTGTCATAGGATTTCAGATCCTCATAACTTTAGGAAAAAACATTAGAAAATTCTTTGAACAACTCTATGTATTTTAGTTTGATATGAGCTAGTAAAGTCTTAGACAGTTTGATCATCTTTGAATTTAGTTCACTGCCTATATTGCACTCTTCTACCTCAGTTTCCACAGACTCCATCTTTGGTTTCTTGGCAACATCGTTGAAATCAAACAACTCTTCTAAAGGGACCAGCCGTTTTGGAAAATTTTCAGTGTCAAATTGCAGCGTCTCTTCCTTTCCTAAATCTGCACTAACTTCTACGTTATGTTCAAGCTTGTTAAGTCCCTATATTAATAGTGTAGTCCCTTATTATGTTAGTGTAGCCCCACTTATTTTTATTATTTTACCCTTTTAACCCCCATATTTTTATTATTGTGCCCTTAAATTATTATTTTTAGGTCGGCTAGGATTACATTGTGGCCCACTAGGATTACATTATGGCCCCATGAACTCCTATATATAGAAAGGAGGTTTTGTAAATTGTATCATCAAAGAATTTTTTATTTATGTAATGTATTGGAGGTTGCCCCCTCGAAGTGGCTCATTTATAAGGAGTTTATATCTCTTTTCTTCTCTTTTTGGAGCTGGTTACACAACATTTGGTATCAGAGCTTTGGATTCTAGGGTTTCACTGCTCCAAACAGGTCATCATGGCATTTTCGATATATATTTTTTTCTACGAAGTTTCAGAAGCTAAAATTTTTAGGGTACGAAGCTGAAATCTTGAGGAAGATTGTCTAAAACTTTCAGAGCTTGGTTCGCAATATTTTTGGAGATATCATCTATGGAAGTTAGGTCTTTTTTCAAGCTCCTAAACAGGTCATCGTGGAATTTTCGCTATAAATTTTTTTCTATGAAGGTTCAGAATCTGAAATTCGTATGGTATGAAGCTGAAATCTTGAGGAAATTCATCAAATAATTTCAGATCTTGGTTCACAATATTTTTGGGAGATATGATCTGTGGAATGTAGTTATTTTTTAGGCTCCTGAATTTCATCTCAAAGAGGTGATCGTGGGAAAAGTTCAATAACTCTCTCTCTCTGGGCAGTGGATTTGAGTGTCGTAAAAATTGGTTGCAAGTACACGGACTGTAGATTCTTGGCTATGAATTTCAGAGACAAAGGACGAAACAGTGACACGTGGCAAGTCGTACAAGTTTGCTCTACTGAACCAGTCTAGAATTAGGTCATTGTGGGAGATTGGACAGAACTTTGTCTAAGAGAATCCAAATCAGGTCAGACCTATGGCATTCAAAAGATAATTCAGAGGACTATGTCAATACTGAAATTCAGATATTGAGTTGCTGCAATCATAGAGATAATCCAATTCCATTGTCGAGCTCCTCAAAAGCAAGTACAAGGTGTGTATTGTTTTTCCCGAATTGCATAAATCTTGTTTTAAAAATCAGTTTGAAGTGATTCCAAGGGCCTATTGAGAATATATTTCAGTATTTAGTTCTGAAATGCCTCCTAAAAATAATTCAACACCCATTAAGCCCTCAGAAATCTATACTATGATGCATGAAGTGGAAGAATTGCAGTATGAGATATCAAAATTAAGGTACCAAGTGCAAAAAATTTCAATCTTACGAAGAGCAATCGAAGCTGACATAGATGCTTTAAAAGAAGAAATGGAGGCTAAGTTGGATGGTTTGAAGGATAAAATAATAGCTAATATGGATGATAAATTAGTGGAATATGACATTGAGCATCAACAACAAGTTCTCCAACTCTCAAAGGATAACCTAAATTTGGTGCAGAATCTAATGAAACAATAGGAATATCAACATCACATTGAAATAAGTTCTGAAGCGGTCACAAAACAAGAACTCAACAAGTACAATCAATTTCAGAGTATCTAACCAAGTGGAAGAACTTTCCTGTAAAATATTCCACATGGGAGGATGAGAATTTTATACAGAAGCATCAAGAAATAATCAAGCGTTGAGGACAACACTTGTTTGAAGGAGAGGGGCATGTTAAGTCCCTATATTGATAGTGTAGTCCCTTATTATTTTAGTGTAGAACCCACTTATTTTTATTATTGTACCCTTGTAACCCCCATATTTTTATTATTGTGCCCTTAAATTATTATTGTTAGGTCGGCCAGGATTACATTGTGGCCCACTAGGATTACATTATGGCCCCATGAACTCCTATATATAGAAAGGAGGTTTTGTAAATTGTATCATCAAATAATTGTTCATTTATGTAATGTATTGGAGGTTGCCCCCTCGAAGTGGCTCATTTCTAAGGCATTTATATCTCTTTTCTTCTCTTTTTGGAGCTCGTTACACAATAAAGTTTATTAGTTAACAGATTCACAACAACAATTTCTGGGGAGTTTTCTTCTTCATCAAGTAGATTTTCTTCATTAGAACAGTCTATCTCACAGTATGAATCCGAACTTGGCATCTCAGATTCATTTCTAGACTGTAAGAAATATTTTATTTGTTTGTCTCCATCAAACAATTGGTAGTATTTTTCGTTGTCAGGGACAATTGGTCGAAACTTGATTTGGGTAGTGCACAGTTTGGTTTCATATGGTGTCAAGCATGTCCTAGCAGCAAATGCCAAACCATTAGCAGCAATATTCTGATTTCTTGGGACAAAGAGAAGCTGAAATTCATTAAATGTTTTCAGTAAATCAAGGGTATCATTCCTATAGGCTCTAACTCTATGATGTTTCGCGCAATATTCCCCATTCACTTGCCTAATTATTAGTTCAGAATCACCATGAACCTTAATCCTTTTGGCCCCTAATTTATTCAATAAGTGTACGCCAAAAATTAGGGTGTTAGTATGAATTCTTCGTCGAGGTGTACGAAAAGGAACCACTTTAGCTACGCATAACTAATAGCCCTAACAACAATAGAGGCTGCCAAACATCTTCAGATCTGCGATTAGTGATTAAAATGTTGCAACAAACAGATCTATAAATGGAAAGACATTAAGCAGTAAAGTAAAGGGTTTGCTCCATGCATCCAACAGACAAGACAAGAACGCGATTTTTTGAATGAATTTTTATATTACAGGGCACCTGTGAGGAAAACAAGAAGGTGTATCCAGCTCTCCTCAATGGGATGGGTTCTTTGTAGTCCTCAGCACTTCAGATCTAAGCTTTCTCTCTCTTGTAGGTGTAGAAAACCCAATGCAGAAAATAGAGCTCAATGGGAGCAAATGGTGAAAAATTGAGACCAAGTGTATAGATCCAAAGTGATCTAATAGGCAACAACAGGTGAGGAATGATGGGGAAGAACCCTCCTATTTATAACAAAATATTGGGTCATTCTGGATCTTGGTGCATGATTAAAATAATGTTAACCAAATCTAGATCCACCTTTATGGAATATTTTATTATATTTGTTGGAGGGAAAGGGTGTTTGACTTGGGTCAAATCCCTTGATTAGTGAAAAATAAATAAGTAAATGATTTATTTATCTTTTTAAGGAAGTGGTTGGGATATAATCAAATAAATAATGATTTATTTGATTAATGGTGGTTGATTTGGTCATATTTAACAAGGAATATTATTTAAATAATTATTCCTAGAAAATAATAAGATAACTATGGGTTTATCTCATTAATTTCCTTGTTTTTGGGTTAAACATGACTGGGAATAATAATTAAATTATGGTTTAATTAATTATTCCTTGGGGAAAATCAAACAAATATGGGTTTGTTTAATATTCCCTTTTGGGGTTTCCTAATTAACATAGTGAAAGTAGTTTTACTTGGGGTAAAACTGGTCTTACATGGTGTACTTGGGTCCATCTAATGATGAAAGGTTAGATGACCAAAAAATGGTGTAATAGATTGCCCCCCAGCGTGCGAGTGTCAGGAGCAAATCGTATGACCGAAGTACGTTGTAAGAATACAATCACTAGACAACAAAAGGGATGTCAGAGAGAGAAATATGAGGTAGATAGTGTGCTGATGGACTAGACCCTGAGGAGACGAGACTCGCAGGTGCAACAAGTGTCTTTTTATGAGAGGGTACCTGTGCTGAAGGCGGCGGGGGAGGCATACCTATGCCCGCCGAGACAAAGTACAAAAGAATAGTGTGTCCAGTAAACAAGGGACCGAACTATAAGATACAGCTGGCATAATCAGGAGCCAGATAAAAATACAATAAGGAATCCCACATACATGCTGTGCCTGGGATAACAGCCAGGACTGGTACAATAATATTTGAGTACATGAGATACAAATACAACCCAAATTCCCCCTGCGAATGGGGAAGGGCTCACAAAATCTGACTGATACATGCAAATCGAAAGAGGCGCTGCAAGTGGCGACGACCAACATCATCAAATATCTGGAGCTGCATCGAAGGCTGCAAGGAGGAGGTCATCCGGGCATGTGGGGGGCTACCTGCAGGGCCACCCCCTCATGAGGGCTGAGACATCTCACACACACCCGGGAATCATCAAGAGCTGCTGCTGGATCATTGAACCATCGAGTATACGGATCTCGATCATGCTGAAAGGAGCTAGAGAAAAAATCAAGTCAAAGGGGAAGAAGAGATCCCTTTTCCTGATCCAAGGCACCAAACAATAGTGGAAGCTGGAACCAAGGTACACCGCCCTCTAGACCTGGCTTCTGGAATGAATGAGCTGATGTCGACAGAAGGAGGTCCGCCATAGGTGAGGCAATGAGAGATCCTCAACTAAGGCACGAGAGAAAATAGTAGAGCAACGGACAGACTGACACTAATGATGATGGCGAAATGGAAAGGATGGAGTGGCGAATGGACGACTTCCCTTGTTAGAGCATAAAGGGCATGAATGACATGGCAGCAACTGACACAATATCAGAAGGGATAGGGGACAGTGGGGCTAAAGGTCATGATATGCGACACAAGAGAGGAACCAAGCAATGAAGAATGGAGGGCTATAGTGGGGTACAAAGGGACGCAGGATAGACTCCATGAATGCGATGATGACTCAACTTGGATGCTCTAAACAAGGGCGACTCGATAGTGCTGCCACACAGTAAAGGCCCCAAAGGGGGACCATGGAAACATGAGTACAAGGTGGGCACTCATGACGAAAATCGACACGAACATGGACAAGTAAGGGAGCAATATGGTGCCCCAAGTACAAGTGTCGTAAGTGAGGAAATTCGATTTTAAGGAGCGGTGAAGTGACCCTTCTTGGACAAAATGTGTCCGGGTGAAGTATCAAATCACCAAAAACTAATAAAAACCCATTTGAGAGCTCGGTGAGATCTGTCCAGCGGTGCTGACGGTTCGTCGAACGGGGCTACGGTGTGGTCGCAGCAGTCGAAAGAAGAAACAGGGGTTCTCTTTTAATGAGGCAGTTTTCCCTCCAAAATCATTCATTTGCTATCGTTGCTGTGGTGAATGTGGAGAGGAGAGAAGGCCCTAAATCTTGCGGCGAACGTAGCGGACAAACCGACCGTTGGATTCGAGATCTGTCAGTTGGAGGTAAGAGGCCTAACCTTGCTCTTGTATTTTGATGGATTAGATTTGCAGTTTAGGGCCCAACACCCCAGAAACAGCCCCTCCCTCCTCTCTACGGCCGGGTCGCACTTTTTGGGGCAAAAAGTGCGACCCAGGACGCAGGTTTGAGGGCAAAAAGTGCGACCTGGTCCAGAAATGGGAAGAAAACTGCGACCTGGGAGGGGAGGGGGGCTTGGTGCTGTTTGATGGTTGGGAGTTGGGTTTTTGTGTGTGGTTATGGTTTGCCCGATCTGTACCCTGACAAAGAGAATGTGTTTGTGCAGGTATGGCAGAGTTACGGGTCAACTGGAGAGAGAGGGATCCGGGAACACTTCGGGCAGAGATCCAGGCGGATCAGGGCGTCCGTCGTGTATTGGCCAGATTTGGGGTTCTCAAGTTTGTGGAGAACCCGTTGATGAGAGCAGGGGAACCATTACTGGCCCGGATTATCAGTTACTGGGATCCAGATCAGGAGATCTTTGTAGTGCAGGGGCACAGGATTGAACTGACGGTCCAGGATGTGTACTTCCTGACCGGCCTCCCACCATTGGGGATAGTGGGAGACACGCAGCCAGTGTTGCCGCGGGGGCGGCATATCATGGAGTTTGTGGAACGCCATTGTCGACCGGGGCTCCAAGTCAAGGGGACTCGGATATCGATCGGGGATCTAGAGAGGCTAGAAACCCGTGCAGTGGCCGCAGCTGTGCTGCGAATCCTGGGCAGCCAAGCGTTCCATCACATCACCGGTGGGCAGATGATGATAGTGGAGAGTGTGTTGGGTGGGACCTACTTTGGGTGGGCCCAAATGATGTTGGTGGCGCTAAAGCGACAGTTGTCGCTATGCAGGCGGTAGGTGAATCATGATTGCTCATATGGGACTTTATTGTGCGCCTTCTTCTTTGAGAAGATCTTGACCTTGAGGCCTCGTGTGCAGCTTCCAGATGGGGGCCCGAGAGAGCCCAGGATGCGCCGTTGGGGACGACTACTCTGCAGGGGAGGAGGAGGGGTGGTCGGGCGAGTGTTTCGACCGGAGTTTTTTGCCCATTGGGATCAGATGCCGTTGTACATAGACGACTACCCATATAGTGGGATGAGCTACTGTGGGGATCTGGATCTGCCACTTCCGCCTGGTCGAGTCTGGGGGCCCGATGGTAAGTGACAAATTGCTATTCTTGTGTGGGCATGTTAAAGTTTTTGAATAGTAATTAATGATACTGATTTATGTACTTTTGGTATGCAGATATAGCACCGGTAAAACCGGCCGGATATATGGGACGACCGGCAGCGTCTAGAGCTACAGGTCCAAGTGGGTCGAGAGCAGCGCAGAATGAGAATGCAGCCGCCCTGCTGGAGGACATCCGCCGCAGATGTGAGTAGCTGTTGACCGGAGTATCAGAGCGCGGGTGGCAGGATTTAGACGACCAGTACATAGAGCCATGTGTTGGTCTCCGCCCCTCGCAGTGGCGAGGTATCATGCGGCGCATGGCGATGGCCTGGGTCAAAGTTGCGTTAGCCCACATGCTGCAGGGGCAGAGCCATTGGCCCGGGAGCCTCCAGATAGTGATTAGGGGTAGGGGCATGTGGTGCCCCCTCTGATGTATGTAGGGGCAGGTGGTGCCCCCGATGATGTATGTAGGGGCAGGTGGTGCCCCCAGTTTTTGGATTTTTGTTTGTAACATGCTATAGGCATGTCGTATGTATCAGAGTAGATGGACTCTAAACATATGTTTTGCCACACATATTATGGATATGTATCGTCTTTTGATGGTTGATTTAATGTTATTATCTTGGATGAAATGTGTGTGATAAATGCCAATCTAGAGCATGGTTTGCAATACTATCTACGTAGTGATTCTGTTCTCGAGGTACATGGTTGAAAGTTATGGTTTCAAACGCACGTATTAAAATTTTCACTCGTAAATAGCGTCTAAACAGCACAGGGTTATGCCCACGATAAACACCATTTAGTTGCATTACAAGAAGCAAGGAATCCAAACGAACGTGCAGATGGAGGATGCGATGAAAGAGGGCATCAGCTAATAGGCCACGCACTGCATCATATTCGGCCTGATTGTTGGTGGCAGAACCAATGCATACCCCGTTAGAAAGAACAAGGGCGTGCAAGGGGGTAAAGATGGCCCAACCTGCCGAGGCTAGATTCCTGGAGTAGCGACTTGCACCATCGGCGTAACCGATAAAGGGTGTGGACGGGGGGTCCTGCAAAATGGTGTGACAAGAAAATAAATGAGGGGATGAAAGGAAATGACGGCAGCGTGAGTGTACAAAAGTCATTGGGCAGCAACTGCGGGAGGGGGTGGAAGGGGCAGGATGACCAAGACGCAGACAAGGTTGTGTATGAGGGCTATGGGAAACATGGTGAATACTCGGGCTGCGGAGGTCAACAGAGACATAAGTGGAGTGATCTCGGGTATGAGGGGGAATAGGGTGATCAAGGGACACAACAGGGGAGGATGCAGACAGGCTAGGCTCCGAGTGTCGTGCAGAGGAAGATAGGTAAAGGATGGTGACCGTAGAATCCGTCATCTGAACATCAGGGGGGGGAATGTCGATGGGAGCGGGGGGATCCTCAGGCTGACCTGAAGCATACTGCGCGAGAATGGGAGAGGCGGATTGATTTTGTTCAACCTCATACTCGCGGATCACCTCTAGGGAGGTGCGGTAATGCGTCAGGTGAGGACAATGGTGGGAGTAGTGGCCATGGACACCACACAAGGCACAGGGTTTGTTGGTGCGGAGAGTCTTGGGGTTTTTGGGCATGGACGAAGAAGGAGTGGGGGCTTCAGGGACCGTAGAGTCAGGGAACGCGACTTTAACCATGGGCCGGATACGGGGTAACTCAGGACAAGCATGGGTGGCATGACCGGTGACATCACATAAGGCACAAGGCTTCGCGAGCAGAGAAGGAGCCGGGTCGGTTGTGGTGGTCTGGTCTTTGGGTGCCCCCTTGCGGGCTTTGCCTTTCTTCCCGGGAGCCGTCACAACAGGAGAAGGGTCCTGTGGAGGTGCTGGGGGCACAGTGGTTACGGAGGAGGCGAGGGGGACCGGTTGAACCGGTGTCAAAGCCATGTAAGGTTTGGGGTGACCGTGTGGAGGTGGCGCTGGGGACCAAGGTACCAGACCGAATGCCCAAGGTCAAGTTAGGAGGAGAGGTGGCCATGACGGGACAAAATATACGTCGAGGGGGGACTAGGGAAAGGGACCGCCTGCGAGAAAATGACCAGGGAGGGGACTCGCTTCAAGAGATGGTTGAGGCTGTGGAGGAACTTCGATCCGGAGGATAAAGAGGTTCGTGGATACCACCGTAGGGGGAGGGCCGTAGAGGGAGGTCCCAAGCTGGTCGAGATGAATGGCTAGGATCTAGGAAGAGTGCTGCGTAGCGAGCTGGTGGGTTGTCGATCAGCCGAGGCAGGCCGCTTATGGGCAGCCTGAGACGATTGCATCATGCAAAAATTCGACAAGCTGGGATCAGTGACAGGAGGAGGGGGAAGATGAGAAAAAGTACCAAGCAGGGTGGAATCTTTGTAGACGCCGGGGGAGACACTGGTCAAAGAATCGACGGTTTGCTTGTTGGCTACGGAAGAGATGGTCGTCTCGGAGGAGGTCTGAGACGGCGGCTCATGATAAGATAGCTGGTCAATGGTGACTATCTTCCCATTGTGTGGGAAAGACATCTTGCGGAAAACCGCGGATGGGACAGCAGACATGGCATAGGTGTAGCTTCGCCCCAATAGAATGTTGTAGTCTAGAGGGGCGTCAATGACTTCGACATCAACGCAAACAGTCTGACCAGCGAGGGTGATGGGACAGTTACGAAACAGGCCAATGGGCTGAGAGGCATGACCGTCCCACGCTCGAAGGGTGATCGTGGAAGGGGCCAGCTCAGGGGATCCGAGTTGCTTCCAAACCGAAGCGGACATCACGTAGGTGGATGCCCCCTCGTCAATTATACACCGGGATACATTGGCGTTCTGGATTTGGACTGGGATTTGGAAGGCGACGGAAGGAGGAAGAGGAGGATGGTCCGATTGAGTGGCATCGAAAACAATCATTTGGTCATCAGCAGGATCAACAGTGCCCACGGCAGATAGTAGAGCCTTCTTTTGGGAAGGGCACGACTGGAGGAGTTCCAGTGTGGAAATGGCAGCGGGGGATTGCGCCAAATCATCTACTATACTATGCGAATGAGCAGCTCGACCAGGAGCAGCGTTTCGACGTAATGGTCCCTTGGGAATCTTGGTATGGACCTCAACTTTGGGTGGAGGGATATGTAAGGGGCCAGGGGATGTCGAAAGAGGCTCTGTAGAACTTGAAGAGGGAGGCTCGGGTGCAGACTGAGCAGGAGGCTTGGGGTACTGACGAGACCGAGTTTGAAGGTGAAGATCGACGGGCGGGGTAGGATCGGAGTGCATCATGAGGATCTGGTAATCGGAGGAACCAGAAATGGAGGGGGGAGTGGCGACCGAGTTATCAGGCGGTTGGGTAGCTACGAAGCCTTGCTGAGGGAAGGGGTCGGTAAACACAGCTGGTTGAGTAGTGGCCACATTAGGAGGAGCATGAGGTGAGGTGTGTTGTCCGCGCAATGTGGCTTGAGACTCCCACATCTGCCGCATCTGGGGTAAAAGAGGACAATCGTGAGTGTAATGGCCATAAACACCGCAACACGAACAGGGCTTGTTTGTGCGAAGCGGCCTGTCCGGCTTGGGCTGAATGCCTTGTTGCTGGTTGCTAGTGTTAGGGTCCACACCAGAATTGGGTCCTCGGTTACCGGGGGCAGATTGGTTCTGGTTGCCTCTCCGCCTTCTTTGAGAAGAAGGGGGATTAGTCGCGCCCTGCTATGCAAATACTTGCCCTGGGGGCTGTAAGTGCTGTTGCGGGTTGTGAGGAGGCAAGGGAGGCGGAAGCGCATATGCTGGAGGAGCTGGTGCACCAGGCTGTGGATAAAGGTAAGGGTTGGGTTGGGCAACATTGACGTAAGCAGGAGGTTGGGCAAAAGGAGGAGGCATGCCGTATCCTGGATACATGTTGCCGGGAGGGGGAAGAGTGCTTGAGGTGTTGGCCCCTCCCTGAGGGAGACCATAGCCCATAGGAGGGTGAGCAGATGGATGGGAAAGAGATCCAACAATACCGTCGGCGGAATGAGATGCCCCCGGGGCGTTAGCGCCACCGGGCCTGGGGATGTCAGGAAGGACGGTATAAACATAACCAGATTGAGCGTAGATCAAGTCATATTTCAAGGCTATTTGGAGGGCGGCTTCTTCAGTTTGAGGAAAGTGAGAGGCGACATCTTTGCCGATGGGAGAGGGAAGGGTGCGAAGGAGCCAGTCCATGTAAACCCGATCTTCAAAGGGAGGGGCTCGACATAAGCTCCGTCTTCGTCGCCATTCCTGGACATGGGCAGAAAGGCGTGTTGAAGAGGATTGCTTGAAGGAAGTCAAGAGCTCCGTGCCGGTGTCGTAGCGGAGAGGAAGCCGGAAGTATGACAAAAAGGCTTGGGCAAGGGTCTCGAAAGTGGTATGGGAAGAAGTGGCTTGTTCAACATACCATTTATAAGCTTCACCGGTAAGCGTGCGTTGGAACAAACGAAGACGGATGGAGTCATCGGTAATGGAATTGGAGGAACACCACATGTGGAAAGATCGGACGTGATTGGTTGGATCTTCTCCATTAAGGCCCTCGAACTTAGGGATGTCAGAGGGCAGCTTGGTTGGCATAGCGGGCCAGGTAGCATTGTGGTGAATGGGGTCATTGATCAACTGATGGAAATCGGGGAGGCTGAGGCCTGCAATGTACGGCAGCACAGGGGTGGCCGGGGAAGTGCTTGTGGCGGTTCCGCTAGTATTAGGGCCAGCATTGGGGCCAGGAGAACCGCTAGCGTTAGGCCCTGGACCAGACATAGTGAAGGTGGCAGGGGGAGAACCAGGAGGAGAAGGACCCGATGAAGTAGGAGAGGAGTCGGAGTGCAGACTCAAAGGTGGACTGGCTCAACGACGGCGGTGCGGAGCAGGTCGATCAACCGGAAACTGAGGGTGAAGGCCAAGAAGTCTCTGGGAACGGCGCCTTGGGGGCGCAATGATGACAGGAAGAAGGAAAACGACAAGGGCAGAAAGGGACAGGATCAAGTAATGTCAAGGGCAGAGAAGGTGCAGTGACAATTGATTTTAGAGTCTTTGCCAGGCGGTGTTAACCAGGCACTTCTTCACTTAGGGTCAGTGTGTGGCGTGCGTTAATTTTAATTTTTAAACCCTTTTTGTGTTGAGAGCAAGAAAAAGTGTGCTGCGTAACTGAAAAGAAATCTGCATAGAACAATAGAGATTGCTAAAAAGACAGAACATTTAACAGCTAACTATGCATCAATCTAACCCAAAGAGGCGGGTATCTCAAAACTACTCAAAAAGAGGGCAAAAATCTAGTCAAAACACACATAAAAGGGCTCAACAGATCTAGGGTCGAAAGGGACAGGGATCTGGAGGATAAAGCTGCAGGAAAGAGGTGCAGATCACAGCCAAGAGACAGAGGCAAGGTGGCTGGAAAAGGAAAGGAAATCAGCAAAAACTGGAGGGGGCGAGGCGGAGGCCGTCAAAGGAGGTCCAAACAAAACGACAAGAGGTGATTTGAAAGGAAAGGAGGCTGATTTCAAAGGATCTGAAAAGGAGGTAACAGATCTGGAAAAGAGGGGGCTGAAGCTCTGAAAAACTGACGGCTGAAATAGCTAAGACTCTTCCACCAAAAGTGGAGGGTACTAAAGCCCTAAGGGGCTGGGTTCCCACTTAGATGAGTAAAAACAGATCAGATCTTGGTCAAGGCGGGCTGAGACAGAGGCTGGAAGACCCGGACAGATGCTGCAGCAGAACCCAGAAAAATTGCAGAAAAATTGCTGAAAAAATGACAGGTCGCAGGTTCTGACCTGATTTGAGTGCAGGTCGCAGGAAACAGCCTGAAAAGTGCGACCTGAAGGTCCAGGTCGCAGGTTTAGGGCCAAAAAGTGTGACCCCCCGTTCCGGTTGTCTCGGCGGCATATTTTCAAAAAAGTTGCCGTCTGAGGTGCGGCTGGTGTCGGTTACCTGCGCAATAGGGCCAGAAACACACGGAAGTTAGAAATTTTGATGTTTTAGGGTTTTATGTGAGAAAAAGGACATAAAAAGAGGAAAAATAAGCAGCGGAAAAGAAGCCCTAGGGCCTGAAGTAGCTGGATATGCAGGAATATGAAAAACGACAGCGGTCGTAATTTAAAACCCATGTGGAGTCGCCATTTGTTAGTATGAATTCTTCGTCGAGGTGTACGAAAAAGAACCACTTTAGCTACGCATAACTAATAGCCCTAACAACAATAGAGGCTGCCAAACATCTTCAGATCTGCGATTAGTAGTAAAAATGCTGCAACAAACAGATCTATAAATGGAAAGACATTAAGCAGTAAAGTAAAGGTTTTGCTCCATGCATCCAACAGACAAGACAAGAATACGATTTTTTGAAAGAATTTTATATTACAGGGCACTTGGGAGGAAAACAAGAAGGTGTATCCGGCTCTCCTCAATGGGATGGGTTCTTTGTAGTCCTCAGCACTTCAGATCTAAGCTTTCTCTCTCTTGTAGGTGTAGAAAACCCAATGCAGAAAATAGAGCTCAATGGGAGCAAATGGTGAAAAATTGAGACCAAGTGTATAGATCCGGAGTGATCTAATAGGCAACAAAAGGTGAGGAATGATGGGGAAGAACCTTCCTATTTATAACAAAGTATTGGGTCATTCTAGATCTTGGTGCATGATTAAAATAATGTTAACCAAATCTAGATCCACCTTTATGGAATATTTTATTATATTTGTTGGAGGGAAAGGGTGTTTGACTTGGGTCAAATCCCTTGATTAGTGAAAATTAAATAAATAAATGATTTATTTATCTTTTTAAGGAAGTGGTTGAGAGATAATCAGATAAATACTGATTTATTTGATTAATGGTGGGTGATTTGGTCATATTTAACAAGGAATATTATCTAAATAAGATTTAGATAATTATTCCTAGAAAATAATAAGATAACTAAGGGCTTATCTCATTAATTTCTTTGTTTTTGGGTTAAACATGACTGGGAATAATAATTAAATTATGGTTTAATTAATTATTCCATGAGGAAAATCAAACAAATATAGGTTTGTTTAATATTTCCTTTTGGGGTTTCCTATTTTAACATAGTGAAAGTAGTTTTACTTATGGTAAAACTGGTCTTACATGGTGTACTTGGGTCCATCTAATGATGAAAGGTTAGATGACCAAAAAATGGTGTAACATAGGGCTTCATAATCAGTTATGTTGTTGGTGCATTGAAAGTTCAATTTGTAGGAATTACCTTCAGTGTGATTGTTCATTATATTGTGAAGCCACAATCCTACACCTGCATCACTCTTAGTACAAGATCCATTAAAGTGCATACTCCAAAGAGGACTACTTTCAGATTCACTAGTTTGGTTACTATCCTCTTCATCTTGTGTGTTTTTGGATTGTTCTTGAAGATCAAAACTATGTTGAATTTGTTTTATCTCCTCATGTTTTTCATTGTGTTGAGGACTTTCCTTTTGACTCTTAGGGTTGAAAAGCAATGGATGACTGATTTGTAGCTCTAGACTTGTGTTTTGTCTGCTAAGATTTTCTGATTCAGCAAATTGTTTTGACATTTCTGTCTTGTCTTCCTCTTTTTCTGTGTTTTCCACTAATCCAGTTAAAGTTTCTTGTTCACTGAATATTTCCTCATTGAAAATAATAAATTAATCAAGGCATGTATGTACAGAATAAAGAAGAGATTTTTGTGGTCTCTCTTGGCTGGTGACCATGTATTGCATATGATATTCCCTGTAAAGTCTTCTTGTTTGATTAAAAACATGGATGGTTGCATATGTCATATCCATCTGCATAGTTCCTTGCAAATTAGCTCCCCAATATCTTGATAACAACATACCATACTTAGGGGGTATATCAGCCACTACAATATCCATCACTAAACATTTGGCTGGAATTTGTGCTAAGTTTACACAGAGGTCTTTGATTAATCCTAAGCATTTCACTCTGTTTGAGTCAAAGGAGTAAATATCTTTGTATGGCCGAGTGATCTCAAGGCCTAGGCTCTCCATTACAGCTTTGGGCATTAGATTGTGGGAGGCCCCTGAGTCATGCATGGCGTTGTGAAATTTTTTGTCATGAATCTGTAAACTAACATAAAAAGGAGGAACTGGTCCTTCTTGATAACTACCTTCAATCTTTGGACCAAATATGAGCTGTGGCTGGTCATCATTAAGATTGACAGTGTCATTATTCTCTTCTATGTTAAAAGCCTTCAAAATTTGGGATCTGTACACATCTTGGGTAGCTAATTCAATGAGGGGAACAGAGATTTTGATTTTGGCAATTTCCTATTCCAAACTAAAAGGAATCTAATTCTTTAAAGTGTTGGTTTCAGCCTTATTAACTACCACCCTATCAACAACATTAGTCTGCTGATTTGTTCTATTTACATTGGTCAAAATTGTTTTAACAGGAGCACTAGCTGAAGTACTAGTGCTGCTAAAGTCTGCACTCTATTTCTCATTGATTTGAATGCTTTTCTCTTTGTTTTAATCAGAATTTCCAGCCACCATTTTGTATTTCTGTTTGGTGATTTTGGGTTTATTTACAGGGCTGTTTTTAATAGATTTGTCAGAGGTTTTGTTGTTAGGGGTTTCCTGATTGCTTTTACTCCTAAGGTCATATTCCTTTGGAGTCTCTATGATGACATTTTCCATCTCTTGATAGAAATATTTCTCCTTTGCTCTTTTATCATCATAGGGAGTGTATAGACCTTGTTTTCTATTGTAATGAACATTAAAATCATCATTGTTTATTCCCAACATATTAATGTCATTTTCCTCTATTTGGTCTATTGTTTCTTCAACCTCACTTATATAGTTTTGATGAAAAGGAGGTATGATCTTCTGATCAAGGTCTCTTGGTCTATTTTGAAGCTGATTTCTTCTGAAATTTTGAGTTTGATTTTGATTTCTGTTTTGAGGAGCTGATTGGTTTTGAATTGCTTGTTCTCTCTCAAGTATGCTCATATTTTTCATCATTTCCTCCATTATTCTTTCCATATTTGAGTTGGATGTGGAAGGTGTGGATTCCTCTCTAAATGACACTTTCTTCTCATTTTTCATTCTAGCTCTTTTCTCCATTAAATTTACTTCCACAACCAAGACTCCATTTTTCATATCCTCTAGAGTCTAAGGGTCTCTTTCTCTAAGTTGATAAGCCATTTTAGGATCAAATCCTTTAGGAAACTTTTTTAGGGCTGAGCCTTGTGGAGGTTTCAGATCTGGGGGAAGTGCATTATACACACTATTGAACCTAGTGAAATAAGCTTGGACACTTTCCCCAGCGTTCCTTTGGAGATTCTTGTAGTTTGAGAGTATTTGGAGAGGGTTTTTCTTAACTTCCCATTTGTTTAAGAATAACTGATGGAAGGCTTGAAGATCATTAATAATGTGAGGGGTTAAGCCTTTGAACCATTTTCTTACTTCACCCCCTAAAATTTGAGCAAATAATCTAAGTTTGACAGATTCATCATCGATCTCATTTCTGTCAAAGTAATCATTCATATTATCCACATGTTGTGAGGCATTAGTAGCACCACTCGCATCATACAATGGTATCTTGGACTGATAGTCCTGTGGAATATTGACTAAGGGTAAAGGAAGGACGAGAGGGGCATACCGTGCTTCCAAAATAGGAGGTTGTGGGAAAAATGGGAGGTTTACAGGTGGAGGATGTAAAATGGGAGGAGTTTGATGGAATGATGTGGTTTGAACTGTGGGTGTGGGGGTAACAGAAATAGATGGACCAGAAAAAGATTGTTGAGCAGATCTAGGATGAGAGAAACCAAAATTATGAAGGAAATGTAAATCAGGTGGTGTAGTTTCTCTGCTACCAAGATGTTCACCTCTATATTGGGATCAAGGAGGAGACTCTAAATCTATCTGATCTGTATCATCAAGTGACCTAGTTCAGAATGGATTTCTTAAGTAAACTTGTGATTCTTGTAGAGTTGCAAGATTTTCTGGGACAAAATTAGCTCTATGGAAAGGTCTGACAATAGTTGAAGATTTGACATAGGAGACTTCCTAAGTATTCTTTCATGGTTATCAACTATCTCAGGAGGGTTTGGGTCAGGATGCCTCCTAGTATGAATTCTTCTTGAAGGTACTATGCTATGTTTTTCAGACTCAACTTACAAGAAAATTTTAACCAAATATGAAAATCTTTAAGAGGCTAACTGATTTGTTTAAACAAGAAAACTTTAATCCTAAAGTCTTTTGACTGAGTTTGTATGATATTATGATGAGTAATGGGTTTCCCAGTGGATTCTTAAGGTCTGTTTTGGATTGTGGAGTCACCAGGTGGAAATTTTTAACTCTTTTGGAGGTAAAATGTTTTATGGTCCACCACCATGTTTATTTTGAACCAATCTGAAATATTTTTGGGTTTTGTGAGTTTTTTTTTTCTTTTTAGTCCTATGGGTTCTAAGAGTGTCTTAAATCTATTTCAACACTTAGCTACGGTGATAAGACAAATAATGTTTACTCTTATGGCTAAGCTAGTTGATTCCTTCAAGGTTTGATAAGTTCTTATGAGAATCCTAAGGTTTCCTTGTCACTGATTCAAACAAGTTCTATCATGACTACCATTTGTTGTGGTATTGCTTCTAGAGGGCTACTTGTAATTGAGGGGTTTTTTAAGGTCTTAAAGGTGTCTAAGATGAAATTTGACTCAGTCCCCAGTATGGTCGCTAGAAATGTTAGCTCCCTGTAATTTCAGCAGATTGGAGAGACCAAAACTGCAGAGAGAACACTTGAACCACTTTGGGATTCTACGATCTAGCCCTCCTGAATCGAGAGAGGGATCTCTCTATGAGTGCAAATATTGATTTATCTTTAAGGTTTAAGATGTGATATTAGGCTAGTTATGAAGAACAAGGTTTTTGTTTGGTTTTGGTTGGGCAAAGATATGTGAAGATGAAGGAAGTCTAAATGAAGGGTGAAGATATGTGCAAGTGAAAGATTGATTCAGTTAAAAAGGTAGGCAAGAAACAACTTCAGTCCATTGGGCTCTGGCGTCATAGTAGGCTTTAATTGAAACAACAAAGTTCAAGAGTGGTCCATGGGGCAAGTCATCTATGTCAAAGGATCTCTTTAAGTTGATTTATGGAATGAAAACAATAAGAAGTGGAGAAAAAAAAATGAAGGACAAAGAGTAGCATAAGATCAAGTAAGTACTTTGAAACTATCCTTATTTCGGCATGCACTTAAGGAGAAACATAAAAGTAATCTAAGATCAGGTAAATACTTTGAAACTAGCCTGCTTTCGATGCATTTTCAATAGAAAACATTCTAAACACAAAATAAAATAGCTTAAGATCATGTAAGGACTTTGAACCTATCCTCCTTTCAGCATATTCAAAGGGAAAATATTCAAAGCAACTGCTGGAGAAGAAAATAGAGGATAGGGCTAACCATAGACTTCCTTAGCTCTTTCTTTACTTGGTAAACTTATCAAGAAAACACTTTAAGATAACAAAGAATAGTTTAAGATCAGGTAAGGACTTTGAACCTACCTTGCTTTTGACATACTCTTAGGGAAACTTTCAGAACAACTGTTGGAGATAAAACCAGAGGAGAGGGCAAACAATAGACTTCCCTAGTTCAACTCTACTTAGCATAAACTGAAAATAACATTCAGGAACAATGTTTTAAGTTTAGACAGTAAGACATGGGCACATCAACATTCCTTTATAGCTTGGAATATATTAAATCATTCCTAAATACACAATTGGTAGAAAACATGAAGAAAAAGCTTATCAATGAAAGTAGGGTACTGCAGAGAGTAAATCCTAGCTTTATATTTGTTGTTTTTTATCAGAGAAGATGGATAGAATGGAAACAAAAGAAAATAACAATTTACAATAAGAAAAACATCACCATTGACATAGACCAGGATCCCATAAATCAGCTTGTATTTGAATGCTTCAAACCAGTTACAATCATCAAGTCCGGTGGGCATCTACAACTTCAAACTTCTCATATCAACTTTAGGTATCTTCAATTACAAACAGATCTTACAGGAGCTTCAGAAAACTATTTACATGCATCAGGTATTCAGAGACCAACCTTTGTTTAATCTTATACAAAAGTATTTATAGAAGAAATGAGGAGGTGGGATAAGAAATTGATATTTGGATTCAATTGATACAATTTAATGCTTCTCGGCCTTTGAAGGGCTGAACATAGAATATTTTTGATATTTCCTCTGTATTAAGTGATTTTCATTAAGTATTTGGCCTGCTGGGAAATTTTTTTTGACTTAGAAGCTCTTGATTATCTTTGTAATAACTTTGCTGACAATCATAATAAGTTCTTTTGATTTGAAATAATTGCTCAGCTATATTTAGGAAAATTATCTTCTGTTCTATAATAACTACGCCTCTTTTGATTGCTGCAAGGCTGCAACTGGCTTTTGGTAGCTGGAAAGGATTTAATTAGCCTCTGATGTGGCAGTGGAGGCTTCCTGGATTGATACAATTCTTTAAATTTCCCTAAAACACCTTTAATTCACTTTAGTTTTGTGTTTTTAGGACAGATTAGGCTTAATCTGTGTTTTCTGGTCTTCGTGCTATCTTTAACTATGGATTAGGCTTTCGATAGTCGAATTCACGCCTTAATCCTTCAAAATTGTTTTTTAAACCTTTAAACATTGATTTCTGCTTTGATTTTATCCCTGGATACTGATACTCTTTGTCTCTCGAATTTGCTGTGTTTTCATTGCTTTTGGGGGCACACAGAGGGTTTTATGTGTTACCAGTGCTCATGAGGCATGGATAAATTGTGATTCCAAGCCCTGCAGAGTGATATCCTCCTTGAATAAAGGCCTGGAGGATCGTCATCCCCGGCCTTTGAATTCATTTAAGAAACTGTGTAAAATCTTTAAAACCTACAAAAATACACAAAAAGTTATAAAATCCTGCATGGATGGGTGAAACTGCTTTGGAGGTTGATGTTAGATTGCAGGCGTTGGATGAAAGCATCCAACGGCCAAGATTGCTTGCAGGGGTCAAAAGGAGAGGCGGTTGGATAAACGGTGGTGGAGATTAAGTCTGGGTCATTGATATGCAAAGGTCAACGGCTGAGATCAATCGAGAATATATAATGCAGAGGGGGGACTTCATAATGAAATGGAGGAATTTACAAAGGAAATGGGCAAAAAACCTTAGGCGGAAGGGAAAAGGGGTTAAATGAAATTTGGGGGATGCAGAGGGATCTGGGCCATTGGATTAGGTTAGGTAACAGAGATCAATGGTGGAAATTCATTTATAAAGTCCTTTGGAAGAATGGTGGAGGGCGATGGTGTAAATGTCGAGATTAAACTTGGACCGTTAGATCTCAGAGATCAACGATGGAGATTTATTTTAAGAAAAATTAATGGAAATGGGAATGGTGGTTTCAGCCATAAAAACCACTAGTGTCACACTGCTCAGAGGTGGTTTTTAAAATCTTAAAAAAAAAACACGATATGCTTCGCCACCCGCCACGTGTCCTTTCAATACCGGCCATAATTTTTTGGGCTTAACTTTCGGACTTAGAATTACGCGATATGGAGTCTTAGCCGTCAGATGAAAGGAGGAGAGATCCAATGGTGGAGATGAGAGTGCGATAAGACAAGTTGCGTGGATGGCAGAAGGTGGGTAGGGTTATGGGGGTTTTGATCTGGATCATCAGATGAGGGAATGGACAGTCAAGATTTATTGATGGGGAGGTAGGTCCGAAAGGAGTTAGGCCTGTCGAGTTGAATATGAACTGTTAGATCTCCAATATTAATGGCTCAGATCAAATCTTGGGGAATTGAAAGCAATATGAGACGGGGGTTCAGGCGGACATCGGGTAATTGTGGATCGTTGATCTGCAGAAATCAATAGTGGATCTTCACCAAAAGAATTACACTGACGGGGCTTTGTAAACTAAAAAAGGAATTAAGGTTAGATCTGGGCCATCGGATCTATGAAATGGACGGCCCAGATCTAATCGCAAGGTCGCAAATCAAGGGGAAGCAGAAAGGGAACACGCTGATGTGAGTAAGTGCGAACCGTTAGATCCTAAAGAGATCAATGGTGGAGATTCATTTGGTGGATTTAATGTTAGAGGGCCATGGCGGAGGGCGATTAAATCTAGGCCATCAGTTCTTGTGGTTTCGATGGTCTGGATTAAATCGAAAATTTTCAATCAGAGGAAGAAAAGGGATACACCACAGGAGTTTTTTACGATGCGATGAAGTATGAGTTGTTAGATCTAGGAGTAGATCAACGGTCAATATTCAATCGGAGGGGTAAAGGTGGAAGGTTGTGGGCAGAGTTGCGACGAGATCTTAGCCATTAGGTGGAAGTGAATTAATGGCTAAGATTCAATCGTGGGAATTTGCATCGGAACATCGAAAAGGGATTTGCGATTTTGCACTGAGAAAAACTTGCGAGAGCGATTAGCCGATGGAACAAAAGCCGCTGATCTAAAAACTAGATCGACGGTGGAGATTTAATCAAGAAGGAAAAAGGCATAAGGTGGCTTTGAAACAGGAAACGATATGAACCACTGGATATGGGGCAGTAGAGCAGATCAACGGTTGACATTCATTTAAACAACGAACTGTGAGGTTTAACAAAAGTCAGGTTTTATTGACAAATGAAGGAAAACAAAGGTTTTAATGGGTTTGGAGAGGAGTTTAGGCCCTTAGCACCCGGTTGCGGGGCTGCCGGTCCCATGAGAAGTGGGGATCATGAAAGTTAAGCCCTTGGGGGCTAAAAATTATGTGAAATGAAATATAAGTGTTTTTATGCTAAAAACAGAGTTTTTTTTAAGCCAATTGAAGTGTTCCGATAGGGGAATGAAGGCTTTTTAAACCAAATGGTAGGAGACAAAATGGTTTTAAAAGGTTGTTGAAGTAATTTTTAAGGTTAAAATGAGGAGAATGGAGGATTTTTATAAGTAAAAGGGGATGAAAAATGGAGGTCAATCATGAGTGAAAGAAGGGGAAAAATGATGAAACATGTGGCTTTTCAGCAGTCTCTTTCTTCAAGTAAACAACAAATTTATAGGGCTTTCATGATGGAAACAACAGTGAAGATTAATCTAAAAGAATGAAGACATCATAAGACTTCAAGAACTCACAATTTTGGATCATGAATTGTTTCTTTAAAGCTACAAAAAAAATTTAGCCACGATTTGATATGACAAATTTTATAGGTGGCTAACAGCTTATGGTGGTATGTCTTTGACATTTAGTCTGTACATGCTCCTCACACGCACTCTTGATGCAACTATTTCCATCTTGCTATCCTTTATGACACAACTTGTCTTGAAGAATTCAACTAGTAGATCTTGGTCTGTTATCATTGATACAGAGATCAAGTTTTTCCTAATCTCGAGCACATATAGTACATTCTTAAGATGTCTAGTGTCACCATTAGGAAATCTTACTAGAATATCACCACATCCTTTTATCCCATATCCTCTGTCATCTCCTAGAAAAATTTTAGATCCACATGAAGTTTCTTCAAGAAATTCAAACCGTTCTTTCTTACCTGTCATATGTGAGGATGCACCAGAATCGACATACCATATGTCGTCCTCATCTTCCTTAGAAGCTGAAAGTGCACAATTAGCTACAAATAGTTTAGTTTCATGACTATAGTCTTCATTTTCATTAACAAAATATCCTTTGTGCCTACTTTAATTATTCCTTATTTCGTCTATTTTCCTCTTAAAGAAATCCCTAATTTCATGGCCAACTTTCCCACAGTAAAAACATTTCTTGTTTGAAAATTTGTTTGTAGACATACCTCTAAATGGTCTATTTTGAAACATGTTACCTCCTCTCTGTTGTTTTTGTTGCTGCCACTACTGCTGTGGCTGCTTCCCTCTAAACTGTCGCCTCTTTGCCATCAGAGTAAGATCGTCGCTCTGCAGTCTTAAGTTCTGCCGATGCTCTTTTTCTTGTAGCAAAATTCCTATCAATTTGTCAAATGCAAGGGCTTTATCCCTCACTGCCAATCCTATGATGAACATCTGATATTCATCCTTCATTCCATTCAATGTAATTGTGACTAGATCAAAATCGGACACCTTTTCTTCGATTTCTCGCAATCTGTCCTTCAGGTCTTTAACCCTTGCAATGCATCCAACAACAGATTCATTTTCCTCCATCCTCATCGAAAACAACTTGGCTTTGACGGACAAGATGCGATTTTTATTTTGTGTCTGGTATAGATTCTTGAGCGTCGTCTAGATTTCAGTGGACGAATTGCCATCTCTAATGTGTGGGATAATATTATCCTTGATGGACATCTTCAATATGACTTTCGCTTTGTTCTCCCTTTTATCCCAGTCTTGTATAAGTGTGGTTTTTGTTGTTATAATATTTGGTTTCTTCTCTTCGCCTGTGACAATCGACCACGCATTTTCTCCCTCAAGCAACGTCTGTAGCTTGAATTTCCAATTGGTGAAATTGGACCCATCGAGTTTGCTAGACTCGAGATATGTTTCTATGGTATTATTCATATTGGACTGATATTATTCTAGACCCTCCATTGATTCTAACCAGTTGAATAATTACAAGCTACACTAACAAAAAATTTAATACATACCAGATTATGATCATCGATCTGCCTCCAATCTGGCCCGATCTTGTGACTATAACTCATATCCTCCACTGATCTGATGATTACTGTGTTTGCGACTTGAATTTAGCACCAAAACGCAAATCCCCTTTGCAAAACCACCAACCAATGTATCTGCGACTCAGATCTACCACCACCGAGAAAATCCCATGTGCAGAACCACAAACAAATGTGTCTACAACTCACATCTACCACCACCGGGAAAATCCCATGTGCAGAGCCAAGAATAACATCTGCAACTCAAAATTTTATCAAAAAAACCGCACCAACCCTCTTGTGGTTAGAGATTCCAAAAAATCATCCGAGCCGTGTGAGTGAGGTGTTTGTTGCAGACCACCTGCTCCTGTGAGCACTAAGCCACTAAGGCTTTATAGCCACTAAGGCTATCAAAATCAAATCAGGGTCACCCGGTCCGAGCTATGATACCAAGATAAAAACTAGATTTAATGGAAATTGTAGCTCACAGGTGAGTACTGCACTTGGAGACTTCACACAAATGAAGAGTACAATCTACATTCATTAATCAAAATGATACAACTATAAGTACATCATAAAGAAGTAGGAAGTTGTAAACAAACTCCTATATCCTGGGAACTAATCGTAACTTAAGAGCTACGTTACAACAATCTAACCATTTCTCCATTAATATACAAATAATATTAATTATTTCCAACTTTATATATTGTTTATTTTTTTTTTTTGCAGATACCATATAAAACAAAATAAAAAATGTAAGGTATGGTTAAAATGTTTGAAGTAGTCTAAGTATTTTATATTTTGGTTTTTTTTAGGTATATATTTTTCTCTCAATTTTCTTTGAGACCAAACAAAGAACTTACAAGACTAAGTTATGTGCTCTATATAGTACTAAAAAATACAATTTAAACATAGAAAAATTACAAATTGTATATATATAGATAGACTAACTACAAATTCATTTGGATCTATAAGACATGAGAGAGATGCAATTTTTTTTTTAAATTTTACAATCTAGAAGAGATTTACACCCAAAGAAATTTGATCCCTCTGAAAATATGCTAAACTTTAGCTTAAGATGAATCTAATTTGGTTATCTAGTTTAATCTATTGTATAAAGAATTAACACATCCATAAAGCCATGACATGTAACATTTATAATTTTCTCTCTTTTCTTTTTAACGAGTACAATCCCTTATCTTTGACAAGTAAAATAAAATAAATACATTTTAGCCTAAAAACATTAAAACTTAAATAAAAAAATCAGTACCTTCCCTCTTTTATTTTTAATAAAAAATAAAAATAAAAAAATAAAAACTCATATATTATGTGATAATTATTAATACTTTAGGTTTAAACTGTACCTAAAAATTAAATATCTCATATAAAACTCAAAATAAATATAATATCTATTAGGTTAAATATAAATATAAAGTTGCAATATTATTGTTGGGAAAAATACTGAGAGGGGGGGGGTGAATCAGTATTTAGAGCTGATTGGAAAACATTTTACTTTTTATGCATTTAATTCTTTACTTAGATTATTGCATCATTCATTCATGATATGTTTAGTAAGCAGTAATCACACACAAGCAATACACATGAACACCAGTGTTTAAGGTGGAAACCCAATTCGGGAGAAAACCACCGTTGTTGTCGTCTCTATCTTCAATATTTATTATAAAGAAAACATCTTACAATTTTTTACTGGCGCAGACTTATAGCAGCAAGTAGGCACCAACTTGTAGAAGGCTACAAACTTCTCTCATTCTCTAGTCAATAATGGAAGGGAGCACCAACCCCCTGATTTTAACACCAGCTTCTACTGGCAGAAAACTTCCACTCTCATACTGAAGGCTTCAACCCTCAGATCCACCAAATTTCTTCAATTTGTACATCAAACTTGCAGCAGGTCTTCATCATTTCTTTTGCAGATCTTCCTAGAGATTCATCATTTCTAGATCTAGAGATCTTGAACCTTCATCATATCCACAGGTGCATCATAGATTCAGATCTATCAGAGTTCAATCATACAGATATATCTTAAAGAGATTTATTCGTTATCAACCCCTCTTCATGCACACCATGAACCATGATACACTTCTCCTTATATAGTTCTTCCTTTATTAATACCATGAGTCAAAACCACCCAACCGCCAATGGTACTCCTGGACGGGATCAATTAGATAATCCAGTGGGGTCTACCCAAGCCCCCAAACAATTTCTCATTGTTTTATTTCCTTGGTTTTGGGCAATCAGATAATTAATCTAAGGATTTTTAATATCTCAATCTGAGATTGAGATATTAATCGAATTCCCCCTTTAGTTGTTACAAACATTAACATGCCGCTGACTTATATAAAAAACCCAGCAGTAATATATATCCATATAACCTTTCGGGCCCTTCAATAATATTTAATCTTCGACTTAGGGATCTGCACTGATAATTAAAGTTCCTATCAAAAGACCCAACCCGCGGACATAACTAGTGCACCGGATATCGAGACAAGTGCCTCCGCAGTTGACTAAGTTGACTGTGGGGACAACAGAGATGAATGGCAGAGATTGAGTGCGGGGCCACCAGCCAAAATTTTCATATGTACCTCGAGAGCCCCCGCAGTGATGCAAGACGCTGAGGTTGTCACAGCTGTCTTCCACATCGGGTGAAGGTCTCGGCATAACACAATAATGTATATTGAACCAATAATGTGAAGGGAAATTGGGTCCCACACCCTTAATACATGACATAATACTTTGGGTTAAGCCTGCAAACCTCAATACATGCATATGGGCCCCAACGTTAACGGTTGTCTCCATTCGACGGTTGTTATTGCATCGCGCCACCTCATTTGATTGGACGGATATCGCTCGGCGAAGACGCACAAACAATAACGCGCGATGGCCGCTGTAATTTGGTTAGCCTTCGCGCATCTTCCTCATACAACCATCGTTTGATGGCTTCCCTCCAGATCGACGGTGCTCAACAATATCGTTGGGCATCCTGGGTCGAACAATAACGTGCGATAGCGCGCAGTGACAAGTGGTTTTGTGGAGTCGTACAGGGATGCGTGTCGCCCGTTCTATGGAATCGCTCCCCCCTCCTCAAATACCGCTCACCGTGCAAAGGTGGTGCGATAAAAACCAGAAACCATGTTTACTGTTCATCCTTCGTGGTTCCGCCCCTTCGCTCAAGGTTTCGTCAATCCTTTGGTTCATCAATGTTTCAATACAACTCCTCCACATACTATAATGCACTACTTCATCAAGTTATACATTCCATATTGTTCACTATATCGTGGTCTTAGCAACCCAATATCTTATACAGATTCACTAATCTACTCCTTCCACAGAGCTTATGATATTTTCATACCATGAGTAATGCTTTTACAATTCAAGCAGTCTACACGTGCATAATCCCACTCTCAGTAACATAGGGACTCAAATATCCTTCCTAATGAATTCAATCAAGAATATACATATAATTCTCAAAGAGTTTAGAAGCAATCCCTCATCATGATATACAAATGTAACTATTTACAAGAACTTCACTTATTCTTCTCAATTTTCCAGATTTTCTATTCCTCTGTCTCTGGACAACTTTGCTTCAATTCACTGCTTGTCTCTGCTCCTTGACTGATACTGCTCTCTGTAAATTCACTCTTCCTTTGTTCTTCTCTGCTACTTTTCTTTTCTCTTTTCTTAGTTACTGTTTCAGATGCTCCTTCTTTGCCACTTCCTTTGCCATCAATGACAATATTTCCAACAATCTCCCCCTTTGGCATTGATGTCAATACTCTTCCTCTGATTGTCTTATAGAGGCCCCTTTTTTCTTTTCCTCCCCCTTTGACATCAATGGAAAATATTTGATCAAGATCCTTTGAACCGACAATACCATGCTCCCCCTGAGATCATGTTGCATCTTAATCAAGATAAAAAATTCTCAAGCATGAGATCAGACTACAACAAATCATTACAATGCCAACCATGCATTATTTCCACATGACCAATGCTCCCCCTTAACCTGTGCATTCAAAGATACTCATCAGCACCGCAGCTGTGCTGAAGAATGTTGACCAAAAAATAATTTGTCAGCAAATACCCATACGCGGTTGTCTTGCAGAAAATCTGCATCTTCTGTATTTAAGTAGATTTAATCTTTTGCATGGTAGAGACTACTCCCAGCTTTTGTCTGAGATATTCGAACGCTTCCCTGGGTAAAGGTTTGGTAAATATATTAGCAACTTTTTCTTTGGAGGGAACATACTCCAACTTAACCTTTTGTTCAAGCACTTGTTCACGTAAGAAGTGATACTTGATGGGAATGTGCTTGGGCTTGGAATGCATAACAGGATTCTTTGAGATACTGATGGCACTTGTATTATCACACATAATGGAAATAGGAATTGAACATTTGATTTGAATGTCTTGTAAGGTTTGCACCATCCAAATAAGTTGAGTGCAACATGATGCGGTAGCCACATATTCTGATTCTGCTGTAGATAAGGCATTAGAGCTTTGCTTCTTGCTGAACCAAGATACTAACCGGGGCCCCATATAGAATGCACCACCACTAGTGATTTTCCGATCATCAACATTTCCAGCCCAATCTGCATCAGTGTAAGCATGAAGAGTGAGATCAACATTCTTTGGGTACCATAGTCCAAAGTCTTGAGTTCCTTGTAGATATTTGAATATTCTTTTGACATCCTAAAGGTGAGACACTTTTGGATTAGCTTGGAATCATCCAGCAATTCCAACTACATGCATAATGTTTGTTCTAGTCCCAGTGAGATAAAGTAGATTTCCTACCATAGATCTGTATTCTGGTTGATTCACTGTGGGAGAATCATCATGAGAATTGAGATTACATCTGGTTACCATTGGTGTACTTACAGGTTTGCACTCTTCCATACCATACTTCTTCAGAATTTGCTTAAGATATTTTGTTTGTGATAAGAATATGCCATATGTTGCTTGTTGCACTTGCAAGCCAAGAAAGAATGTTAGTTCCCCAAGTAAAGACATTTCAAATTCTTGCTGCATATCAGAAGCAAATTTCTGACTCATATACTCTTCATTACTTCCAAAAATGATATCATCAACATATACAACCACAATCAATAGTTTATCATTTTCAGTTTTTGTGTATAAGTTGCTATCAGCAGACCCCTTTCTCATTTAACTTGTTTTTGAATATCCATTTAGTGCCAATGACATTTTTTTCATGAGGTCTTGTTAGTAATTCCCAAGTGCGATTATTTTCAATTTGATCAAGCTCTTTATTTATGGCTTGAATCCAACATTCATATTTGCTAGCTTGATTGACATTATGAGGTTCAATAGTGGATAGAAATGCCAGATAGCTAGAAGATCCCACAAGAGTCCTTCTTATTTGTGCACCTGATCCCTTTTCTCCCAAAATTTGAGATTCTAGATGATTCTTTTGAACATATCTGGATGGAGCTTTTTCAGATAAATCTTCTACGGGTTCTTCATTGGGTTCACTGTCTATATCATTTCTATATGATGTACAAGGATATATGTCACCATCATAATGCCAACAATGCATTACTCTCGGCAAAGCTAGTGCTCCCCATGAAACTGTGCTCCTTTCCTTGAGCTGACTCACTATTTTTCTTATCAGAAAAACATACGCTTCTGTCTCCATTTTCTCCTGGATTTATACATTATGTACCTGTATTCTATTGTCACATTAGATGCATTGTTAGAAGTAAACACAACTAGAATTACCACACCAACCATGGGAATCATCATACATTGCTCCCCCTCTCATGATACATTATTGATTCCTATAATGTATCTCACATCATTCCTGCCGTCATTATGAGAAGTACGCTTTAGAAGTGGATGACTGCAGTAGGGTCAATATTCCCTACATTTTTTACCGCTCCTCCTTCTTTTTCCAGCTTTTCTTGAAATTTCTTATTGTGTGCTGGACATTATCCATTTTCTCAGATCTATTCATCCTACATTCCTTTTCTACATGTCCATACTTGTTACAAGCATAACATCTTGTGTGACCAGAGAAGTAAGCATAGGGATCATAATGTGTTTTTCTATTCTTTCTTCTATTGCAATCAACTACTTTATGACCAAACTTGCTACATGAAAAACAATATCCCTTAAAGAAACCTGAGTACCTTTCTATGTGGAATCTGGTTGTTTGTGACTGAAACAATCTGCTTCTGCAATTGGCTGCAACATGCCCATAATTATGACACTTAAAGCATTCAACGTTATTGAATGATTTCCTTTGAGAGTTCATGATTGTCGGTTGATCTTTTGTCTCTTTCAATACTTCAGGTTTTGCATTGATATCCTTTGAATCTTTAGCACTTTCTTGTGAACTAGATTCTCCTTTAACAGTTTCATGAAAGCCAAGACCAAATTTAACAGAAGGAGACCTTTGACTACTAAGAATATTATCCAGAATCTTAGTACTATCTTGAAACCTTAAGAGTTTATCCTTTTCCTCTAATTTACCTTTTAAAATGTTTACCTCAACCTCCAATCTTTGGCATTGCTTCTTCATATTTTATTATAACCTTTTTCTTTCTTATACTTGATCATTCAATTTTAGAATTTCTTCTTTCAACCCATTTTCTTGTTCTTCAAGTGTTTGTACCAGTTCTTCATTCTTCTTATTTGATTTTTCCAGATCTTCTTTCAGAGAGATGATTTCTGCTTCAAGTCCTTCTTTTTCAATTTATTGTAGAAGTTCCTCATTCTTCCTTTTTGATGCTTCGAGATTTGCTTTCAGAGAGAAGATTTCTGCTTCAATTCTTTCACTGTGATTGGTTACTTCATCGTACAACCTTTGATACTTGTTTATCTGTCCATTCATTCTACAGATCATATCTTTGTAGATAGATTCTCTCTCATTAAATAATCTTTGTTGATATTCAACTTTAATCTTGAGAACTTCTTCTAGATCCATAACATTACTCTCACTATCTTCACCATTGCATGCACAAGCAAGTGAATCATAAGAACAACAATCAATACCTGTTTCATCTTCTTCATTTTCTGCTGCACATGTTTTCTGAGATATCTCCTTTCTTTGAGTAGCCTTATTCTTTTTCTTCCTTCCCATTGAGATGGATCTCCTTCAAGCGATCAAGATCCTTCAGAAGGACTTGCTCTCATACCAATTGTTGGGAAAATTACTGAGAGGGGGGGGGTGAATCAATATTTAGAGCTGACTGGAAAACATTCTAATTTTTATGCATTTAATTCTTTACTTAGATTATTGCATCATTCATTCATCAGATGTTTAGTAAGCAATAAGCATGAGCAGTAATAACATAATCAACCATCACACACAAGAAATACACATGAACACCAGTATTTAAGGTGGAAACCCAATTCGGGAGAAAACCACTGCTGTTGTCATCTCTGTCTTCAATATTTATTATAAAGAAAACATCTTACAATTTTGTACTAGCGCAGACTTACACCAACACGCAGGCACCAACCTATAGAAGGCTACAACCTTCTCTCGTTCTCCAGTCAATACTGGAAGGGAGCTCCAACCCCCTGATTTTAACAACAGCTTCAACTGGCAAAAAAATTCCACTCTCATATTGAAGGCTTCAACCCTCACATCCAACAATTTTTTTCAATTTGTACATGAGACTTGTAGCAGGTCTTCATCATTTCCTTTGTAGATCTTCCTAGAGATTCATCATTTCTAGATCTAGAGATCTTGAACCTTCTTCATATCCACAGGTGCATCGTATATTCAGATCTATCAAATTTCAATCATACATATATCTCTTAAAGATATTTATTCGTTATCAACCCCTCATCATGCACACCATGAACCATGATACACTTCTCCTTTTATAGTTTTGACTTTATTAATACCATGAGTCAAAACCACCCAACCGCCGATTGTATTCCTGGATGGGATCAATTAGATAATCCAGCGGGGTCTACCCAAGCCCCCAAACAATTTCTCATTATTTTATTTCCTTGGTTTTTGGCAATTAGATAATTGATCTAAGGCTTTTTAATATCTCAATCTGAGATTGAGATATTAATCCAATTCCCCCTTTAGTTATTACAAACATTAATGTGCCACTGACTTATATAAAAAACCCAGTAGTAATATATATCCATATAACCTTTCAGGCCCTTCAATAATATTTACTCTTCGACTCGGGGATCTGCGCTGATAATTAAAGTTCCTATCAAAAGACCCAACCCGCGGACATAGCTAGCGCACCGAATATCGAGACAAGTGCCTCCTCAGTTGACCGAGTTGACTGCAGGGACAACAGAGATGAATGGAAGAAATTGAGTGCGGGGGCACCAGCCAAAATTTTCATCGATACCTCGAGAGCCCCCGTAGTGATGCAAGACGCTGAGTTGGTCACAGTTGTCTTCCACGTCGGGTGAAGATCTCGGCATAACAAAACAACGTATATTGAACCAATAATGTGAAGGGAAATTGGGTCCCACACCCTTAATACACGACATAATACTTTGGGTTAAACTCGCAAACCTCAATACATGCGTATGGGCACCAACGTTAACGATCGTCTCCATTCGATGGTTTTTATTGCGTCGCGCCGCCTCATTTGATCAGATGGATATCGCTTGGCGAAGACACGTGAACAATAACGCGTGATGGCCGCCGTACTTTGCTTAACCTTCGCGCATCTTCCTCATACGACCACCGTCCGATGGCTTCCCTCCAGATCGACGGTGCTCAAAAATATCATTGGGCATCCTGGGTCGAACAATAATGCGCGATAGCGCGCAGTGATAAGCAGTTTTATGGAGTCGTATAGGGACGTGTGTCGCCCGTTCTATGGAATCGCTCCCCCCTCCTCAAATACCGCTCACCGTGCAAAGGTGGTGCGATAAAAACCAAAAACTGTGTTTATTGTTTGTCCTTCGTGGTTCCGCCCCTTCACTCAAGGTTCCGTCAATCCTTTGGTTCATCAATGTTTCAATACGACTCCTCCACATACTATAACGCACTGCTTCATCAGGTTATACATTCCCCATTGTTCACTGTATCGTGGTCTTAGAAAACCGATATCTTATACAGATTCACGAATCTACTCCTTCCATAGAGCTCATGATATTTTCAGACCATGAGTAATGATTTCACAATTCGAGCAGTCTACACGTGCATAATCCCACTGTCAGTAACACAGGGACTCAAATATCCTTCCTACTGAATTCAATCAAGAATATACATATAATTCTCAGAGAGTTTAGAAGCAATCCCTCATCATGATATACAAATGTAACTATATACAAGAACTTCAATTATTCTTCTCAATTTGCCATATTTTCTATTCCTCTGTCTCTGGACAACTCTGCTGCAATTCACTGCTTGTCTCTGCTCCTTGACTGATACTGCTCTCTGTAAATGCACTCTTCCTTTGTTCTTCTCTGCTACTTTTCTTTTCTCTTTTCCTAGTTACTGTTTTAGATTCTCCTTCTTTGCCACTTCCTTTGCCATGAATGAAAATATTTCCAACAGGCTTTATAGCCACTAAGGCTATCAAAATCAAATCAGTGTCACCCGGTGTGAGTTGTGATACCAAGATAAAAACTAGACTAGCACAACCACTGGAAGT
>CM076581.1:1377579618-1377648198 GCA_034641835.2 Pinus albicaulis
GGAAAAACGGTTAAACACCAATGCAGAGGATCAACGAAGTAATAAGTTGACAAGATTTTGGACTCCCCTTCGTAGAGGACTCTGTGTTTCCATTCGTAGATAGGTAGACTCTGTGTTTCCATTTCCATTCTATTTCCTTTCCCTTTCCATTTCCATTTCCATTTCCATTCCATTCCATTTGATCCTTCAATGGACATATAAACTTTCTCCTTCAGATCTCCATTCAAGAAGGCTATTTTTACATCCATCTGATGGACTTTCCATCCATTCTGAGATGCTAAGGCAAAGAGAGTCTGGATGGTGGTCCATTTTTCTGTGGGAGCAAAATTTTCTTCATAATCAACTCCTTCTTTCTATGCGAATCCTTTTGCCACAAGCCTGGCCTTGTGCTTGTCAAGTGAGCCATCTGCTTTGTACTTGTTCTTGTAGACCCACTTACAGCCAATTGGTTTCATTCCCAAAGGCGAATCAACCAGCTTCCAAGTGCCATTCTTTATCAAGGCATCATACTCCTTCTGCATCGCTTCTTTCCATTCATCATGAGAAGCGGCTTCTTTGAAGGAAGTTGATTCATGATCTGTAGACAAACTCAATTCACAGTTATAAGCAATATCCATATCAACAGGGGAATTAGAATTATCTACATCACCTTCGATTTCTTGAGTGGAACTTCTTGTTCCTGTTTTTCCAACCTCATTAGGATGAACATCCTCCAGTGTCTTTGTCAGCCATTTAGGAGGACCTTTCTGAGATGGCCCCGGCTGGTCACTTGATTGAGTTGGGATTGATTCAAGATTCAATCTCCCAATTCTGTCAATCACATCATCCAATGTGTCATCCGTGGTTGTTTCTTCATGCGGGGGAGAGAGTGCTTCAGGATATGATTCCATAGTTTGATTCAATATCGGAATCCCCCCTTCAAGGTGTGGAATCACATTATCAAACTCTTGGAAAGAATTTTCATGTGTGAATCTGTCCAAGCGATCAAGTTGCCGCTCAACAACCTTGTCACTCTTGGAAGATTCAAGAAATATGACATCTCTTGCTATCACAAACTTCTTATTTGTTTCATCATAGAGACGATATCCTTTGGAGGTATTGGAGTACCCCAAGACGATACATTTTCTGCTTCTAGCACCAAGTTTGTTCCTTTGACCCTTGGGTATCAAGGCATAACAGGTGGACCCAAAGACCCTGAAATGCTTTACCAAAGGAATGTGGCCATGCCACATTTGAAAAGGAGTTTTGTTTCTAATTGAACTTGAAGGACACCTATTGTTTATGTAAACAGCACATAGAACTGCATCAGCCCAAAACATCAATTTTACATTCTTGAAAAATAACATGGAGCGGACCATATTTGAAATAGTTCCGTTCATTCTTTCAGCTACGCCATTCTGTTGTGGATTATATGGCACAGTTGTTTGATGTTCGATTCCATGTTGAAGAAGATAATTTTCAAATTCGTTTGAAGTGTATTCTTTCCCATTATCAGTACGTAGAGAGCCAATAGGTGTTTGTGCATCATTTTCAATCCATGCATGAAAATTCTTGAAAGTTTGAAAAGCATCAGACTTATTCTTCAGTAAGTAAATCCAACACATTCTGGTGTAGTCATCAATAAATGTCATCATGTTTTTGTTTCCATTTGCAGAAGCAATAGGCATAGGGCCACATAAATCTGAATGAACAAGTTCAAGTTTCCTATGTGCTCTTGAGTGTGAATCATGAAATGGCTGTTTGCTATGCTTTCCTAGAATACAAGCATCACATTCCTTAGGTTTTCTAGGAATTGTAGGGAGTCCATCAACACCATTTTTCTTCAACAAACGAAGGCTGTCATAGTTTAAGTGTCCAAGTCTAGCATGCCATAAAAGACTTGATGGAAATGTACCTTCATCATGATATGAACTGAATGCAAAGTTTTGAGCATGGGCAGATGTTACACAGTAATTTGTCACCGTCCCTGCAATCCCCATCTCTCCCATTGGAGGGTCGTTTCTGTGACCAATCAGTAGTGTCATGCCTTGCAAATACCATCATTGCACCCCTTTCCATGAGGACAACATTCCTTCTGTTGATCATTTCCTGAGCAGACCCCTAAAAACACCTGTTTTTGCATTGGCGCTGGTAGCCCGTTATGTACTCGCGCCAATGGAGGAAAATTAACACTGAGCCTGTGCCAATTGGCACTCTGTCCTAGTGTTGCACCCGCGCCACTCTGTTTATGGAAATGTTTTTAAAAAAGAGGCGAAGTTTCGATTACAACAACTTTGTGGATGAGTCATCAGGAGTGGTTTCACCTGAATAACCACGGCCTTCCTCCTTTGGCCTCTTGTTTCCACCATATGAGGAACCTCCCAAAGGATAAGGCCTCCCTTCCACTATTGTAGGGATCCCAACCTCCTCCTCTCGTCTATAAATATAGCCTTCATCCATTGATGAAAGGGCTGAAGGGCTGAAAGTCTTGAAGTGCCTAAGCTTTGAATCTCCATATTCCCAAGAGCCTTTGTGCTGTAAAGAGCCCTATTTTTCCCTTAAGGCCGACTCAAGTAAGGATACCATCGTCGAGAGACTCTGGAGAGGTTTTCCATTTCCTTGGCAAGCTTTGCGAGATGTGGATGACTGGAGACCCATCCGAAGGAGACCGCGACGTCAAAACTTGGTTGTAATCTCTCTTCGTTTGTTATTTAATAGGTGATTACGATTATGGTTCCACACTGTTTCCCATCATGTTAATATGAGTAACATCCTTTCTGACTGATGTTTAGTTACGTATGCCAGATTTTATGCTTGTATCTATTTTTTTCTTCCATGTGTAGGTGTTCATCCGCGGAGATCGTGGAGGGATTGTGATCTGCTGAGGTTGAGGAACGGGAACGCTTCTTCTTCAGATCATAGCATTGGAATCCAGGTAGGCTTCTATCTCTAGTATTTTCATTCGTAACTAGGAACTTGCGTCGTAACATTGTTTGATTGTTGCTAGACCCTTGCTGGGCTAGTAGGGATCGCCTTTGTCCACAGAGGGGATTTACCTCCTCAACAATTTGGCGACTCCACTTGCAGTAAGATGCCTGTCAGATCTTCAAATGTAGGCACTTTCTCCCTTGCCGCCAATCCAGTGATGAACATTTGAAATTCATCTCGCATCCCGTTCATTGTGATTGTGACGAGATCAGAGTTAGCCACCTTCTCCCTGATGTCCCCTAATCCGTCTTTCACATCTCTGATTCGTGCGATAAATGCAGCAGCGGTCTCACTTTCGTCCATATTCATTGAGAAAAACTTGCTTTTAAGTGCCATAATTTGACTTGTGTTATGGGTCTGATACAACTTTTTGATAGTCGTCCAGATCTCCGCGGACGTTTTACAGTCTCTAATGTGGGGGATGATGTTGTCCTTCACGGAAATTTTCAGAAAAACTTTCGCCTTGTTCTCTCGTTTATCCCATTCTTGCTCCTGTGTCCCTGTGTTTGAATTCGGCCTCTGCTCATCACCTGTAACTATGGACCAAGCATTCTCACCCTCAAGCAAGGTCTGGATCTTGAACTTCCAGTTCGTGAAGTTAGATCCATCGAGTTTGCTAGACTCGTGGATATAAGATTCCATCGTATTACTCATTTTGATCAGATCTACAAAATGAATCTACTCAACAGTAAAAAAAATCGATACCTATCAAATCTTGTCACCCGATCTGCCACTTTTCTGCCACTTCTCTGCCAGATCTTCTGATCCACCCACTGACAGATCTACAAAATCAATCCCGCTCCGATGAGCAAATCCACTGTTTTCCAATATAGTCAAAAAATCAATCTGATTGAAACTGATCCGATCTGCCTCTCTCGGATAGATCCGCAACTTGTTCGATCTTCTCCTTCGCAAATCGTCAAACGAAGATGAGGCTTCCCACGGATCCCCTTGAAGGTGAGTTGGCGCCCTCCCGAATGAAAAACCCGCGCCTGGATGAAATCGGTGTAAGGAAAATACACTTGGCACGATTTTCCCGTGCGACTCCGCGCCAATGGCACGATGGCGCGATTAACAACTGAACAGACGTGCCAGTTGCACTTCCTGGCGCTACTGTCAGCGCGAAAAACGTGCCAACCCCCTTCTACTCAGAAAATTAAAAAAAGCATTTGAGTTTGAGCCAGGTGTTCTGCAGTCCACCTACTCAATCGAGCACAAAGATCTCATGTACACGCGGCCACAAAGGCACTTTTAGCCACGAAGGCGATTCTGCCACAAAGGCAAACTGGAGTCTCTACTGTCTCTGAGAAGTCTCCTCTTGATAAACCTTCAAACCCTCCACGGAAAGTCAACTTCCCTTGCATGTTGTGCACGGGAGACCATCTTCTTCGAGACTACCCTGGAATTCCCAAAGTGCTCGAAGTATGGTCCAACGGCCGCCCACCGTTTCCTTTGGCTTCCGGGAGTCAGGTTGGGGGCACGTCTTCAGCTGGTGCTGATAAGGCTCCTAAGAAGCAGGGTAAGATCACCAATCCCTGTAAGTTGTGTGAAGGGAACCATGTCATTCACCTTTTTCCTTATATGGATGAAGCCAAACTAGTTTTGGACAACCCAACCAGTTCTACACCATGCCTTCCACCTGGTTATAATCAGCTTTCTTCGAGTCCTCCACCAGCTGATCCTACGATTGGTCAAGAGTCATCCTTGGTCAATCCCACTCCCCCAGAAATTCAAATTCACGAATCCGTCCCTGACCAACCATTGGTCGTAGGATCGGTTGAACTGGCCCCGTCCATGGTGCACCAGGTATTTTCTGTTGAGATTGGATCTCACACCCCCCATGTCCTTCTGATTTCTTCAGATTCCTCAGACTTGGAGAAATATTCTCCTGTCCCTGTACTTCAAGAAGCTGCTCCTCCGCCTCCCATGATGGAGGCTCCGGAGGACATCCCCCCCACCTTTGAGATGGAGGTTATGGAGGATGCTCCTTCTTCTTCCGTAACATCAGGGGAAGACCTTCGCATTTCGATGGTAGCCCCTCCGAGTAGTCTGGTCGCCTCCTTTGATTGGAGTCGATTTGTAGGATTCCGCCTTCCGTCTTACGTGCCTTTCGAGATCACAGTACAGGCTCTTGGTCTAGTTGTACCCAACACCATTATAGACGAAGGTGCCTCTGTTAGTATTCTATCCTCAATTTCGGCACAGTTTACTATTTTTAGCAGTTTTTCGGGTCCTAAACTTCCGGAGCCGTTTTGAGGCCCTAAACGACGTTTTTTGGGAAAACGGAGAGCAACATGGGTCCATGGACCGATGTTGCTCGTTCCAAATTTTTATTCCTCGGATAGATCTTTCTAACGAGGTATGGTACGCGTCAAACGGAGATCGTATGCCAAAGTTACGCCCCTGGGAAGTTGAAACACCAATTTACCCAAACGGGGCCCATAGTTTTGGCGCTTCATCTCCTAGGGTTAGGGTTTTGGCCGTTTAGGATTTCCCATTGTTTCTAAATGATAAATAGGCCCTCGAGCCTCATTGTAACACAGTTCAGAGGCCTGTAGCCGCCACATCTCTTCTCATAGATAGCTACCAGCGCCCTAGCTAGTTTTATTTCCATTCTGTCTGTAAGCAAAATTCAGTTCGTTGATATTAATGAAATGAAGTGTTATTTCCGCTGCATCTCTGTATTTATGTTTATATGTTTATTCTGTTGCGTTCCTGCATAAATCCGGATCAGCTTCTTAAAAAATGAAACAAGCTCGTCGGAGCAGCGTTCATTTTCTTGTGTCAAGCTCCTTAAGAAATGAAACAAGGTCTTCGGAGCAGAGTTTGTTTTCTTGTGTCAAGCTCCTTAAAAAATGAAACAAGGTTGTCAGAGCAGAGTTCGTTTTCTTGTGTCAAGCTCCTTAAAAAATGAAACAACGTCATCAGATCACAGTTCATTTTCTTGTATCAAGCTCCTTAAAAAATGAAACAAGCTCTCTCAAGGATAGTTCTTTTAATGTGTCAACCTCGTTAAAACAATGAAACACGTCCCTTTTCAATTCGAGTCTTTGATTAGATCTCGTAAAATCCCAGTCGAGTCTTTCTCTTGATCTCGTACTTTGAACATTCACTCCATCTACCTTTCATATGGACTGAAGCTTGAGGGGCATGTACCTTGAATTGAGTCACCATGCTGGGGGCATGCTTATTTTTCAAGCATAGTTTGTTTCCATTTCAAGCTTGTGTAAAAATGAAACCGGTTTCAAGCATAGTTTATCTTTTTTTCAAGCTTTTTTAAAAATGAAACCAACTTCAAGCAGAGATTCATGATTTCAAGATTGTGTAAAAATGAAACCTTTCCCATTTTACCTCTTGTGATTGCCATTTTATCATCCTGTTTTTGCCAGATGAGCATTGGTTTTCTCACTCCATCGTCACTACCTACTTGGCCAATCATATGCCTTCACTTGATTGTTTCACCAATTCCTGAGGAACCGATGCGATGAGTGGTCTTGTTAGCCATCCTCTTGACCTTTACTTGTTTTTAGTAGTTCCACCATTACCGGAACCGGTTTCCACCCTTTATACCACTCGTTCCTCCATGAGGAGTCAAATTTCAACTCTTTTCTTACTCTTAAAAATTGAAAAGATTTTCGAGACTCTTGTCATTTTGAACTCATTAAATGGCTGCAAAGTGATATCTACCCAGTATACGTTTAACCCTTTTTGGGTTTGGGATGGATTATTTATGAAAAAGGAATACCTTAGCCTATTGTGACTAAGAGGTTCTCTTGGATTTTTTTTTCTACCTTTTCGGATCTGAGAGACTATTTACAAAAAGGGACTGCTGAAGTTTTCTTTTCCGCTTCTTTTCAAACTCTCTAAACATGAAAATATGTTGAGTTCTTCCTTTGTTAGACTCGTTAAAAACTGATGACATCAGACTCCGTCGTAATGACGTTACTCAAGTTTCTCCTTCCTAGGGCTCGTAAAATGTACTAGTTTGGATTTGTCTAAAGGACGAACTTATATGACAAGCATATGGTATCCTCTTCAAGCTTGTGTAAAAATAAAGAGGTACTCACCAGAAATGGTGGGGGGAAATGGAAGTTATTCATCAGTTGTGTCGGTAGTATGTCACTCTTGAACATGACACTTGTCTACAGTTCGTATCGGGTTGGGATATCTTCACTCTGTCACTTTGCCTCCATGGGTTTGGGATATCCGTTTGCCTCTCATTCGATTACCAATTTTTTCAACATGACCTCTGATCCTATTTGATTCAAATGCTTCCAAATTCCAGAGTCGTGTCGCTGATATGTTCAAGAGAAAATGCTTCTATATTTTTTATATTCCCTGACCCTCTATTTCAGTCTTGATTCACACTCATATTACCTTCTTTGTTTCGTGTCGATGATGTGGGATTTATTATGACCCTCCTTCGACAGATCACTTCCTATCGACTTCAGCTCATTATCCGGGAAGTTGATCTAGAGACTCCTTTCTAGTACCTTAGAGCTTGCATGCCCTAATGGCAAGTTCTTCACATTCGATGACAGGTTCACATCATTGGCCTTTGATCGGGTGATTTCATGGGTGTTCGACTTCAGCTCACTATTCACATTCCGTGGATTATACTAGTAGTACCTTGAGAGACATCGACTTCAACATGTCTATTCACATGTTGGAATTTGTATTTTGATTGGGTGGTGTTGGAGCGCAAGACCCTGGGCTTCGATCACAAAAGTCTAGGTTGCCAAGAGCGATGAGTCATTCATGATTACATACATGATTCTTTAGACGGATGGCTCTGACCATACCGTGGGTTGTCTTGTTTTGATCCTCTATATATGGATGGCTGCACCGATACCGTGGATATATTTCATATGATCCCTTCATTCATATGGCTGCGTCCATGCCGAGGATCCATGCAAATGATCCTCTTCTTGATGGATAGTTGCGGCTATACCATGTATTCATGTATTTTCAACAGAGATTTCAATTATGTATATGTATCTATGCTTGATTTGCAGGTCTCCCGACAACAGTGTCCGATTCCTTGCACGTACTTGCAAAGCATTTCACCCATCACTCATGTTCAAACTTCATAATTTAGGGGGCATATATTACATATTAATTTGTCATTGTCCCTGAAATCCCCATATCGCACATTGTAGGGTCATTTATGTGATTAATAAGAAGTTTCATGCCTTGCTAATACCATCATTGCATCCCTTGCTATGAGGACAACATTCCCTCTGTTGACCATTTCCTGAGCAGACCACTAAAAACACATGTTTCTTCCTTGGCGTTGGTAGCCCGTTATGCCCTCGCGCAAATGAGAAAAATTAACACTGAGCCTGCACTAGTTGGCACTCTGTCCGAGTTAAGCACCCATACCAATCTATTTATGGAAATTAAAAAAAAAGAGAGGCAAAGTTTCGATCACAACAACTTCGTGGAAGAGTCATAGGGAGTGGTTCGACTGAATAACCACAACCTTCCTCCTTTGGCCTCTTGTTTCCACCTTATGGGGAAACCTCCCAAGGGATAAGGCCTCCCTTCCACTATTGTAGGGATCCCAACCTCCTCCTCTCCTCTATAAATATAGCCATCTTCCACTGATGTGCTAGTTGAACATATTCTAGTGGAACAGATAGCTGAAAATCTTTAACTTAGAAGAAGAAGAAATCATAGCTTCGAGAGAATAGTGCAGAGTGTGATTGTTTGTGTGTGTTGAGAACATAGTGAGATCTTGGACCTTTGTTCATGAGGGTGTGGCAAACGTGCTTGGATACAGACCTGCTGAAGGAGAGCCTCAACATCAAGGCTTGGTTGTAAACTCCCCTTGTCTTTATCATAATAAAATCCATATGATGCTTATCTTCCACTCTTGTTTACACCTATAATTAGATTTCTAGCATTCCTTGATCATTTGGATAGGTTGTAATTTCTTTTATGTTTTTCATGGTTTTACGCTTGTCGTGGTGTCATGAATGTCTACACAGGTAATCGAACGTTGTTAGCAGCGTGTATCGAGCTGGAGAAGAGCAACACGTCAAGAAGCTTCAATAGAAGACAACAACATAGCATCAAAACGAGGTAGGACATATTCCTTGATCTGAATTTCATTTACAATATAGGAAGAGTATGTTCCCGTATTTTCTAGACCCACCCTAGGGCTAGAGGGATCGCCTCTGTCTGTAGAGGGGATTTACCTGGACAACGAATTGGTGACTCCGTTGGGGATTTTTCCTTCGATTTTGTCATTGTTTGAGGTCTTATTCATTCGATGGATTTAGTCGAACGACCTTTTCCCTGTTTGTTCCTATGTTTTTCATCAATTACAATCTTTTATTTTTTTCTTGAAGTGGTGAGTCTGGTCTTGGTTGGAAGAAATTCTTTGGTTTTTCCTATTCAAGCATTGGCACTTTTATTTTTCTGATATTCGTGCCATTTGGCACTAGTTGTCAGTGAGAAAGTCACGCCAGTGGGCGCTAGTTTCAAGCACAAAAGTCGTGCCAATTTCAGGGTGTGTGAAAAATTGAATTTTTTTCCCTAAATCCTTCTCTAGTGTGTCTTTCCCTTCCAGTCCTTTTTCTCTGTATGATTTAAAATTCTCCCCTATACTTTTTCACTTATGAGCATAGATTACATTGCTCATTGTTCAGCTGAAAATTCTTCTCTCTTTGATTTCTTGATGTAAAAGGGAATGAATGCCTTGTTTTCAGCTCACACTTTGGAACTCCTTTTTGTGCTTGACCTCATATGTCTTGTAGCCTTTTGAGGGATTTTGTTACAAAGTGTTTAAAACAATGATTGCATTCTTAGTTTTTGTTTGCATCCCTTTTGCATTCATCCTTCATTAAGAAAATTTGTGTTCATTTGGTTTTCGTCTCAGATTTTTCTTTTCGTTAAAATGCATTAGCTCACATTGTATTGAACAGTATTTTTTGAGATTTATCATTGAACTTAGATTACATTGTTTAATGATTGAAAGCTAAAAATCACATTGAGTGCATTCTCTTTCATTAAAATCATGCATTAAGTAGATTCTCATTTCATCGAAAAATGAATTGAGTGCATTCTTATTCTTTCAAATGAAAAGGAAATTTTGCATAGATCACAATTGCATAGTTTTCAAAAAACAGGATTTTGCATAGATTACATTGCATTATTCACATCGTTGAATGTGTTTAGATTAATTTTGGATAGTGAAAGTCATCTAGTTTGGAAAAGATTCATTTTCAGTATTGATGTTTGTTGCATCATTGTTTGGAACTCTTCCCTTAACTAGATAAAATTCATTGAATTCAAAGATTTCTTTCCGCATATAGCTGCATATAGGAGATTGTCAGATGACATGTTGTAGGGCCTTGAAAACGAGACATAATTCAAGATCAACTTTAAAAATTATTTAATAAACCTAAGGAAGCATTGAAACTTAATGCTCACATTTAGAGGTCTAGGCTAGAGATGTGTTCCGGCATCTTAAAACCTAGTAGCTGTTGCTCGCCATCTAGCTTCAGGCAACGCTAGTACAGATTTGTGCTCCCCATACCGTCGAGTATAAAAAGGGAGACCCTTCTAGCCCATTATTCCCTAGTGACAATAAGGAAAATTAACACTGAGCCCGCGCCAGTTGGCGCTCTGTCCCAGTTAAGCACCTGTGCCAATCTGTTTATGGAAAGTTAAAAAAAAAAAAGAGGCGAAGCTTCGATCACAACAACTTTGTGGATGAGTCATAGGGAGTGGTTTGACTGAATAACCATGGCCTTCCTCCTTTCTCCTCTTGTTTCCACCTTATGGGGAAAACTCCCAAGGGATAAGGCCTCCCTTCCACTATTGTAGGGATCCCAAACTCCTCCTCTCCTCTATAAATATAGCCATCTTCCTTTGATCTACTAGTTGAACATATTCTAGTGTGATTGTTTGTGTGTGTTGAGAACATACTGAGATCTTGGACCTTTGTTCATGAGGGTGTGGCAAAAGTGCTTGGATATAGACCTGCCGAAGGAGACCCTCAACATCAAGGCTTGGTTGTAAACTCCCCTTGTCCTTATCATAATAAAATGCATCTGATTTTTATCTTCCACTCTTGTTTACACCTATAATGAGATTTCTAGCATTCCTTGATTAGTTAGATAGGTTGTAATTGTTTTTATGTTTTTCATGTTTTTATGCTTGTTGTGGTGTCTTGAATGTCTACACAGGTAATCGAACGTTGGTAGCAGTGTGTATCAAGCTGGAGAAGAGAAAAAGGTCAAGAAGCTTCGACAAAAGATGAAGATATAGCATCAGAACGAGGTAGGACATCTTCCTTGCTCTGAATTTCATTTACAATCTAGGAAGGTAGATGTTTTTATGTTCCCGTAGTTGCTATTCCCACCCTAGGGCTAGAGGGATCGCCTTTGTCTGTAGAGGGGATTTACTTGGACAACACTACTAGGTTGGATTTTTCCGAAGGACATACTTACATCACAAGCATATGCTATCCCTTTCAAGCTTTTTTTCAAAAAATAATTGGGGTACTCGCCAGAAATGGTGGGGGAAAATGGAACAAAATTGTAGTCGTGTTGGCAGTATGTCGCTCTTGAACATGGTACTTGTCTACATTCATGTCAGGATGGGGACATCTCATCTCGGTATTTGTTTGCCTCCATGGGTTTGGGAAATCTCTTTTGATCACTCATATTCTCTTTTCCACGTCACCATGACCTCAGATCCCTTTATGTCAAATACTGTCAAATCCAGTGTCGTGCCGCCAATATGTTCAAGAAAAGTTTGCCTCTGAAGTTTTCAACCTCCCTCTGATTCTCTATTGGTCTTGATTCACAAACATCATGTTCCTCTGTCTCTTGTCGATGATGTGGGAGACATTATGCCCCACCTTCGATCAAGGTCACTTCCTGTCGACTCCAGCTCATTATCCATGAAGTTGATCTAGATACTCCCTTCAGGTACCTTGGAGCCTGCATGCCTCAATGGCAGGTTATTCGCATTCGATGCAAGGTTCACATCATTGGCCTTCGATCGACTAACTCTATGGGTGTTCAACGTCAGATCACTATTCACATTCCATGGATTGTACCTTTAGTACCTTGAGAGCCATTGTCATTATTGGTGGTTTCTCGTGTCTGTTAATGACATTAATCATTGGCTGGTAATCAGATGATTTTCTTGCATGTTCGACTTCAGCTCACATATTCGCATGCTCGAATTTGTACTTTGTTCAGGTCGAGATGGAGCGCAAGACCCTGGGTTTTGTCTGATGAAATCCAGGCTACAGTTTCTTTGTGGATTACTATGAATTATTATATGACTCTTCTGATTGGATGGCTGCGACCATACCTGTGTCTGTTTGTTGATCCCTACTACTATATGGCTGTGTCCATACCTCAAATCTCATTATTTATGTACTCTATTATAGATGGCTGTGCCAATGCCACATGTCATGTATCATATGTATCAGTTGTATTCGTACTTGCATGTTTTCTGACAATAGTGTTTGGGTCAAACGCTTTCTCATAAAGCATTTCACCCCTCCCTCTCTCTTGGACCTCATGCTTTAGGGGGAATCTATTACACAACATTTTGTCACCATCCCTGCAATCCCTCACCCTGCATATTGGAGGGTCTTTCCCATGACCTGTGAGCAGTGTCATACTCTGCAAACACCTTCTTTGCATCATTCTGCATACAGACATCATTTATCATGTTGAACATTTCCTCAGAAATCCCATAAAAACCTATGTTTTGGCATTGGCGCGGGTAGCCAGTTCACCTCTCGCTCCAGTGTGGAGGATGTACACTAGAGGCTGTGCTAGCTGGTTCTTTGTCTCTTGTTTGTGCACGTGCTAGCCTTTTGTGGAATTTTTTTTAACAAATTAGAGGCGGAAGTTTCCTTTAACCACCTTAGGGATGAGTCACATGAAGTGGTTAATCTGATGAGCCACGGATGTCCCTCTTTAGGTAGTGGTTTCCTCCTCCCATGGAACACCCCTTGAATATAGGTCTCCCTTCCATGATTATAGGTATCCTAACCTCTCCCTCTCCCTCTATATAAATAGGACTTCTCCCTTTACGAAAGCTAGCTAAACATATAGCCAAGAAGCTGAACTTGGAGAAGAGATACTATAGCTGAGTAATTTCTGTTGAGAAGGTAGAACCAAGGAGAATTCTGTAGAGAGAGCCCCGTCTGAATTCTTGATGAGCTTTGTGAGACACGCTCCACTGGAACCCTGTTGGAGGAGACTACAACGTCAAATATAGGTTGTACTCTTCATTCTTTTCACTAATATACTTGACTATGGTATTGGTTCCATCTTTGTGTTGTGTTTATTGATGCATTGATTTAGTCTTCTTCGACTGACTGATAGTTACGGATATGAAATAATATGTTGTAGATCATATTTGTTTCTTGTGTATGTGCAGCTATCTGAGCATGAGAACAAGCGAATCTTGATCTGTCAAACCAGGAGCAAGAGGTAGCCACTCTTTCGATGACAAAAACAATATATGATATATTGTAAGTTATCTATCGAATATCCATCCATTCGTTAACTAGGAATTGATGTCTTAGCATGTCTTGTTTGTGGCTAGACCCACACTAGGGCTAGTGGGATCACCTATGTCCATAGATGGGATTTACCTCACCAAAAAATATGGATTTAATTCTTCAAGAAATGCATGGGTAAGGTAGACTAAGAAAAGGAAAAGAATTGGCTAAGTATTTGCTCGATTTTTCCTAGATCAATGTGAGACTATTGGAAGAGTGCAGGAGTTATCTTGAGAGAGAAAGCATTGTATTGTTTCATGATCCTTGGATTTATATAATAAATAGATAATGAGGTTTTAGGCAACATGATTTCCCCAGATACATCTTGTGTTGTGGGGTTGATTGTTTCTTTCTCTTACTTGTTTATGTGATTGTGCAATCGTGTTTTGTTTCTGCAAATTGTAGAAGACATTCAATATCTTTTTTTAGTACATCACAAGATCATATTGAATCAGGTGGTTATATTTTCTACAAATAATTCTTGAAATACTAATACCTTTCACTTAGAGAATTAAACATAAACACATAAGCTAGAATTCTACCAGTGTGTGACCAAGTGTTGTCGATGCGATCAACACCATTCAAAATTTTGCCTATACTTAAATTTTAGAGCCTATTGAGGATCTTAGGATGTGTCGATCTATGGTTACTCCATGATAATTTGATGTTTTGTAAAGCATTCACATATTATTCCTATTTTCAAACTATCAAGTCACTTGCACACACGTGCCCAGTCTTCGATGAGTTTATAAGTGCACTTCCTTTACACAAGTTTGAAGAGGAATACCATCATCCATCATGATAGTCCTTGTGCAATGTTAAACTCATTATGACTCTCAATGCACACCTTTCGTTAAAAATCCCCCTCACTTTGGTTGCGATAGTGCTAATATTTCAGTGAGTTTTCTTAATTATCAATTTTGTGCACGTTCGTTTTTACAAGTGTTTCTTTCACATCCACAACTATCACTTTTTCTCACATTCACTTTGACAAGTGTCACTTTCAAGGTCACTCATATTTTTCAAAAGTCGTCTTCATGATTTCCTCCTATCACAGGTGTCACTTTTATGTCCCCACTCCTACATGTGTCTCATCTCTGGATACCACCAAAGTTAGTTCTGGTGCACCCTTCTACATTAAATAATCCTATTAAGATATGCACCAGACACATTCCTACAACTTAGTGCACATTTTGGTCATATTCATTACAGTTGTCATAAATTGTGTTCTAAGTGTCGTGATGTGTCATTTCAATTGTTTCACTTATAAATAAGTGTCTCTTTGTTGTTGTTTCGAGGTGTGATTGTTATTCATGAGTCTTGTGAATTATTCTATATTTTATTAATGATATTATGTGTGTGATCCAAGATTAAATCACGTGGTTTAATGATTGTTGTGTCTATGTGAACCATTTCAATAGATAACTAACAAATCTTTCTTTCCTCATGTGTATCTCTTAGGTTAGTACTATTAATTCCCTCTAAAGGCTCACTTTTTGTCTCCCCCCATGAAAGTCTCCTTTTATACATTGCAATCGGTGTTTCACAATGTGAAATTACTTGTGTGTTCAAGGTTTATTCATATAATATCTTATGTTATCCATTGAATCCAAGATGAAACTTTGTGTTATGGATGCCAAATCGATACTCTAAATGGGGCTCATACTCCAAACGGTGTGAGTTATAATTGGTACTTCACATCGGGGAGACCCCCTGTATGTTGGCAATATACAACACCATCAATAGTACAATACACTAGTGCATGAATGAAAAGTTAGTTTAGCAGATATCCTTAATGTGTATTTCAACCTTAACAGATTTGAAATAAAACTTAATAAAGAATAAAATACATAGACACTAAGCAATATAGAAATGAAATAAACCTACTAGTGTAGCCTCACTACTTAATAATGGGGCCCTACCTTCCTTCGAAGTATGATACCTAAAGATAATAAATGATACACCAAAATAAAAAACATTGAATAAAAAAAGTTCAGAATACCATTATATTAAGAAAGGAAATTTTCATACATCTATTTCTCCCCTCTTTATATCATTACAGAATCTGGAATATTATATATAAGAAAACCTCATGCTATAGATAATATCAATTCCTCTAATACTATGGATCAAAGGACAAATTGATTACATTTTTTACTAAGAATTAATCAAACAAGATATGGATTTTTTTTTATTGTTAAGTGCTAAACCTTGACTCCATGAATAAAAAGTGGGTGTGTTAGAATGGTTGAGTTTTTTCCTCATAAGTGGTTCAATTATGGACCAAAATATTCATAAATCAGATCCTCTCACTCAACTTGTGGAACAAATTTACAAAAAATGACCAAATAGGCTGTTGTATTATAGTCATGTTTAGATTTGATGAAATGACATACTTTGAACAACTCCTAAATGTGTCTCATTAGATTCAAAACCTTAAACTACTAAATATATGTCAAATTTTTCACTTATGAAGAGGGATTTTCTACATATGAGGAGGTTTTACTAGATATTTGAACAAGACCCCACACTTTTTCTTGAGAATATAGGTGTGATTGAAACAACATGAAACAATATCAAGTCTCTTCTCTAAAAAACCCATGTGCTTCATTGTCACCAAGAAAACTGGACATATGTCAAACTGCTAGTTGGAATATTATATGTTTCTCTATTTTTCAAGTTAGAAGAATAAATGGGGTAGAAATACCCTTAAATATCTTTAGTAGAAATAAAACATTCCCTATGTGAAAAGGGGTTTGTGTAAGGAGGCCAAATAAAGCCACCCTTGGTGTGAAAAGGGGATAATGCATGAGGACTAGAACCTTGTTGACCAGGTCAACAACGCTACTAAAAGAGGAGGTAAACCAGTAGGAACAACACAGTTTTGCTGGAGGACTCTTTGGAATGAATTAACCTCATGAATGTGTGGGGCCCAGGGTAAGGAGGCTCATCAAGAATAAAAAGGAAGGGAGGGCATCCACGAGATTCATTCAAAATATTGTCTATGTTTGAGTCTTATGACTTCTTGCATGCTTCAATAGTTTAGCTAGGTTTGCTGCACTTTTTAGTGCAAGGGATTCTCATGTGGGAGTTCCACACTCTTTCTTGGTTCAGCTTGTTGAAGGGATATAAAAGGAAAATTATGAGCTAAATTTCCACTATCTAAATTGGGGTCAACCAGTCAACAATTCCTACCGCGTAGTCTCTTGCAGAAACTGCGTCATTTCTGAAGGTGGTGCTGTGGTAGGGTGAAATCCCTTGATTTTGTGCTAGTTTCTTGGGGAAGGAGGATTTTCTCTCTCCTGGAGGGCTAGTAGGGAGGATCTTCAGCCATTTTTATGTGCTGTCATGTATTATTCAGCCATATCATATACAGATTTGTAGTCAACTACGTGATTTTATGCAGAGATATCATTTTGTGCTTGTGCTCTTATGGAACCCTTGCCGGGTTGTCTCCATTTTGCGTAAAAGAGGCTAAACCTCCATTTTTCTTAGCTCTTTGATTAATGAAATCTCCATGATCTATTATATCACATATTTTTTTATAGAAACCCTCTTTGAATAATGGTGTTACATGCTTCAGAATTTATGTTTGGTGAAATCATGGGGTTTGGGTGTTTTTTAGGTGTATTGGCATGGAGAGATCTGTTTAACATAGCTAGAGTGATTTTTTTCTGCTCCCACTTTGAATGTAAGGGTTATAAAGAATAATAAAAAGGATACAAGTGCTATTTTTCAATTCTGTAACATAATTTTCTGAAAACAACATTTTTACTCTCCATAGTGCAGAAATTCCTAAGAAGGAATATTACAATGGTATCAGAGCTCTGCTCTTCTCTCATCTTGTGGGGACAATATATCTATAGTATGGATGAGAAATATATTTCAAAGCTCCTTCTTCAAACTATGCAAAACATTGCAAGAGATCTCAAGGAGATGAGGCATAAAGAAGACCTTAGGGGGTTTTACCATGAAGCAAGCACTAGAACCTCACCTTTTGTGGAACAATCAGCGACACATCCTTCACTACAATGCTCCACTATGCCCTCATTCCTATCTGAAGATAGGGAGGAAGAAACCCTTGGTGACTATTTTGTGGAGTATGAGTCCCAATCTCGAAGGTTCAAAGAACACTTGAGCTTTCAGGAATTCTTCCGGATCAAGGAAGGGAGGAGAACTTGCTATAGGGAGGATTTATGCAGGAATCAGACCTATAGTGCAGTATGGGGAGATTATTCTTGCCTATATATGATGGATCACCTAAGTGCACAACCAAGGCTTGGGTGGAGAAGATGGATACTTACTTTTAGCTCAATAGGGTTTCTGAAATAGAGGCTATCAAAATAACTGCACTACACTTAGAACAGGAGGCTCATGAATGGTGGTTCTATGGGCTAACTACACTTGGACATGCTAATTTCACTTCATACTTAGTCTTCACCAAGAGACTAGTAGAGAGATTTGATTCAAGGGATCCAGAGGCCCACTTTAAGAAAAAGGGAGAGCTAGAAGATTATATTGCTGAATATTTGAAGCTTTCAGTAATGGTGTCCAACCTCACTATGAGCAGAAGGGTATGTATTTTTATTGATGGGATGGTTGAACCATTGTATGGGTTGGTAAGATCCACTAAACCAACTACACTCATAGAGGTTGTGGAGAAGGATAGAGATTTACAACATGCTTTGCCAAAGGCAAGGGCATTAAAGCAGCAGGAGAAATCCTCATGGCCAAAGAAGACACCTCTTGACCATAACCAGAAGAGATTAAAGAAAGAGAAACTCTACCTTACTTTTCAGAATCCATGGGTGCCAAACCATGAATGTATTGCAGGGAGAGCTCATTATATTGAGATATTTTCTGATGAATAAGAGAGGACCAGCGTTGTACCACCTACAGAAGATGCAGTAAAAAAAAAATCTCTAAGGGGAGGAGCTCTTGCAACGTTAACAGGAGTCCCTAAATATCTAACTTTAAGAGTTAGAGGTACTATTATGGGAAAAAGAGTATCAGTGCTAATGGATAGTGGAGCTACTCATAACTTCATTGATTCACAACTAGTAAAGAAGAGGGACATCCATATGGAAAGCTTTGAAGGGTTTTTAGTCTTGGTTCTGGGAGCTAGAACTTTGCAGTGTGACAAGAATGTTTCGGAATTGTCTATCACTATGGGAACCTACACTATGATAGGAAAATTATTTGTGGTTTATATTCCTGACACCAATGTTATATTGGGTGTCCAATGATTGATCACTCTTGGGAGAGTCACCATTGATTGGGAGACTCTAGAGATGGAATGGATAGGGAAGGAGGATGGTAAACATAAAAAATTAAAGGTATGCACACTTACCCCCCTCAGATTGTTTCAGCTAACAAGGTGGAGGCATAATTATGTAGAGGAGACATAGAATGGACAGTAGAACTGTGTTTATCTGAAGCTGGAGTCAAGGACTCACCAGTGCACCCTAATGTGAAAGCTCTCTTAGACCGGTATTCTGTAGTACTTGAGATAGTGTTGCATATTCTCAAGGAGAAACAATTCTATGCTAAACTCTTGAAATGTGAGATTGGCCTCACAGAGATGATTTAATTAGGCCACATCATTGGAGTGGATGGAGTAAGAGTGCATGAAGAAAAGATTCGGGCAATCAAGGATTGGCTCGAGCCAAGGAATGTTACAGAACTCTAGGGATTTGTAGGCATATGCACATATTATTGGAAGTTTGTCAAATGGTTCTCTCAACTGGTAGCACCACTTACAGACTTAACCAAGAAAGGATATTTTAGTTGGACACGTACAATGCAAAGGGCTTTTTATAAGCTAATGAGTAGTTGTCCAATATTAGTTTTACCTGATTTCTCTCAACATTTTGTGTTAGAATGTGATGCATCAAGTGAAGGGATTGGATTAGTCTTGATGCAAGGAGGGTATCCTATAGCCTTTGAGAGCAGGAAGTTGCTACCACATGAAAGTCTATACCCAATCTATGATAAAGAAATGTTGTATATTATGCATGCCTTAGCCAAATTCCGAAAATACTTGGTGGGGAATAAATTTCCGATGAAAACTGATCATAACAGTCTCAAATTCTTTCTTGAAAAAAAGAAGCTCCAAGAAAGACAACCAAAATGGGTAAGCAAGATCAAAGCTTATGACTTTGACATAGAGTATGTCAAGGGAAAGAGCAATATTTTGGTTGATGCTTTATCTAGGAGACCAACAGTGTTGTACTTGAGGCGCATGGACGCAAATTGGAAGGCTCAATTGTTGGTTGAGTACTCCAAGGATAACTTTGCATGTGAGATATTTGATGGGGTGATAGATGATGAGGGGTATATAGTAATGGATGAAATCATATCTTACCCGGAAGGGGTCTTTTTGGCTAAGAATTCTAAGCTCAAAGAGAAGATCTTGCAAGCATCACATGATTCCCCACTTTCAGGGCATCAAGGATTCACAAATACTTACCAGGCCATAAGGGAGAGATTCGCATGGAAGTGTCTCAAGGAGGATGTGCTCCAACATATCAAGGAGTACGCATTTTGTCAGAAAAATAAGGGATAACACACTCATCCTTCTGGATTATTGCAGCCACTACCCATTTTGAATGGAAAATGGCAAAGCATCTCCATGGACTTCATCACTAGTCTACCTATTGTTCAGGGTAATAATTTTATGTTTGTAGTTGTTGATAGACAAACAAAGTATTCACACTTCTTTTCCATTTCTACACATTATACTACTTCATAGGTAGTTTATCTCTTCCTTAGAGATGTGTTTAGACTCCATGGTCTCCCAAAGACCATAGTGAGTCATTGGGACAACCGCTTCATGGGTGGCTTTTGGCAAGAAATCTTCCGGTTAGTGGGGACTGAATTGACACCAACTACCAGCTACCATCCACAGACTAATGGATAGACTGAAATAGTGAACAAGTGGCTGGAAGGGTACTTGAGAAACTGTGTTGCAGGGTAGTAGAAGGCATGGCTTCATTGGTTTCATTTGGGGGGGTATTGTTATAATACCACTTACCATTTGTCCAGTGGTATGACCCCATTTCGAGCTCTCTATGGGTATGATGCACTCTCATTTTTTGATGTCATGTTTGGAGAAAGAAAGGCTCCCAGAGCAAAGGAATGGATTCAGGAGAGTCAAGACATACTTTAGGCCCTTAAAGACAACATTGCTACTGCCCAAAATTAGTAGAAGATATATGTAGACCATGGTCGGATAGAGAGACAGTTTGAGGTAGATGATCTAGTCTATCTTCACCTTCGGCCTTATAGACAATCTAAACTCAAGGAGAAAGGGGCCAAAAAGCTCAAACCATATTTCTATGGGCCATATAAGGTGATCCATCGTATCGGGGAAGTTGCATATGGGTTGGAGCTTCCCAAGGGGAGAAAGCTCCATAATATCTTTCATGTCTCATGCCTCAATAAGGTCATTGGAAAAAATGTAGTTGCCAACATGGACCTCCCACCTACTTATGATGAGGGCCATCTATTTTTGCAACCTAAGGAAATTCTGGATAAATGGGAGAGGCAACTAGGGAGCAGGGTAATCAAAGAATATCTAATTCGATGGAGGAATATTTCTGATGAGGATGCCACTTGGGAAGGAGAGATGATCTTACAACATCCTTCTTTGTTGTTGCTTGAGGACAAGCAACTTTTGGGAGGGGAGGACTGTAATATTCCCAATTAGTTGCTGCTAGTTGGAATATTATATGTTGCTCTATTTTGAAGGTTAGAAGAATAAATGGGGTAGAGAGACCCTTAAATCTCCTTAGAAGAAATAAAAAAATTCCCTATGTGAAAAGGGTTTTGTGTAAGGATGCCAAATTAAGCCACCCTTGGTGTGAAAAGCGGGCAATGCATGAGGACTAGAACCTTGTTGACCAGGTCAACAATGCTGCTAAAAGAGGAGGTAAACCAGTAGGAATAGTGCAATTTTGATGGAGGACTCTTTGCAATGAAGTAACCTCATGAATGTGTGGGGCGCAGGGTAAGGAGGCTCACCAAGAATAAAATGGAAGGGAGGGTAGCCATGAGAATCATTTAGAATCTTGTCTATGTTTGAGTCTTATGACTTCTTTCATGCTTTAGCTATTTATCTGGGTTTGCTGCACTGTTTAGTGCAAGGGATTCTCATGCGAGAGTTCCACTCTCTTTCTTGGTTCAGCTTGTTGAAGGGATCTAAGAGGAGAATTATGAGCTACATTTCCACTATCTGACTTGGGGTCAAGCAGCCACCAACTCCTACAGCATAGTCTCTTGCATAAACTACATCATTTCTGAAGGTGATGCTGTGGTAGGGTGAAATCCCTTGATTTTGTTCTAGTTTTTTGGAGAAGGAGGCTTTTCTCTCTCCTGGAGGGCTAGTATGGAGCATATTAATCCATTTTTATGTGCTCTCATGTATTATTCAGCCATATCATATATAGATTTGTATTCAACTGCGTGATTTTATGCAGAGATATCATTTTGTGCTTGTGCTCTTATGAAACCCTTGCCGAGTTGTCTCCATTTTGTGTAAAAGAGGCTAAACCTCCATTTTTCTTGGCTCTTTGATTAATGAAATCTCAATGATCTGTTATATCTCATATTTTGTTGTAGAAACTGTCTTTGAATAATTTTGTTACATGCTTCAAAAAATTTTTTTGGTGAAATCATAGGGTTTGGGTGTTTTTGAGGTGTATTGGCATGGGGAGATCTGTTTAACATAGCTAGAGTGATTTGTTTCTGCTCCCACTCTGCATGTAAGGGTTATAAAGCAAAATATAAAGGATCCAAGTCCTAATTTTCAATTTTGTAACGTAATTTTCTGAAAACACATTTTTACTCTCCATAGTGCAGAAATGGTTAAGAAGGAATATTACATGAACTCTATTAACATGAATTGAGTTGAGTGAACATGAAATCTGCACATGACACATGAATTGATCCTCATCATCCACCAGCATTTGCACAATCTCATTTAGACCTCCTTAAAATATTAAAAACAAATTAAATGTACAATGAACTAATAATTTACCTTATCATGCTTATATTTATGGTATTGGTCTACAAATATGCACATAAAGGGTAATATTGGTAATAACTGGGTATATATATAAGGAGTTATAAGGAAACAAGTATGGGAAATTGTGTCAAAATGGAGGGCCAATAACTATGTAGATCAATTTTGGTCCCTAAACACAATCATCGGGGGATAATTTAGTAATCGATGTCCAGGGTTGTAGGAGTGAGTTCATTTTAGACAAGAGCGGTTGCAGCTCCACCGGTAGGATGGATCTCCTCTATCCTTTCTAGATTTTTTCCCTATTGTTGTTCCATTCTCCAACATCTTGAAGTCTTTTAATCCCTAGAGAATATAAATTGTGATATAGGGGTTCAAGTTCATAAAAGTATCACAGGGGGGACACCCATGATTGGATCAATCCATAGTCGAATTCTTTCCCCATTTCTAGGGATCTAGTATAAAGAGTTGTTAATGATTTCTTCCAAATTTCAATCTTCTTTGTGTTAATTATTTATTAATATATACTGCGAAGTCCGCTCCTTTTCAAATATTTGTTGGTAACTACCACCTTCCACAAACTTGATTTTCCTTCTATTATTTTCCAAAGTATCTCTTCCCCCATAGCTTTGTTAGCAAGATGTAAATATTGAATGTTGAGACCCTTGTGCGCTATTGGTGCTTTTTTTTTTCCCATTTCACTAAATTCCACTTTCCTTGGTTATCCTTGCATCCTTGCGAAAAGGAATTCTTGATTATACTTTATAATTGTTGGATGAAACTTTCTGGAGCCAAAAAAGAAAAACATTAGTAGATACACATTTATTTTAAGATCAATTGTATCAATATTCTTTTCCCATCTATATTTAGCCACCTCGTACCCCAAATATGTATTCGCTTCTCTATTTTTAATTATATTTTTCTCCAATCCTTTGATTTATTTCAAGTAACTGCTATGGATATTTCAAGGTAAGTGAAATAGGACCAAGAGAATGCTTAAACCCCAAGTTTTGTGTTATCCAGACTTGTTCTCTGTTATTGATGTTCTAGCAAAATACCTTAATATTCTCCTCATAAGTAGCCTTTCTAGATTCTAGAAATAAATTTCAAAGGAATTACCTCAATATTTTAGCCATCACCATGGAGCACCCTCTATAAGTAGAATTTCATCTCTGAATTGGGGAAGATTTATTTATTTCTTTCCTCAGGAAATTTATATTCTTAACGTGTTACCATTTACTCTTTCCTTTTGCAATTTTTGGCTCAAATAACATGCCATAATAAAATAAAGGATGAGGGAGATGGGGAATCCCTATCTTAATCCTCTTGAGAGAGGGATGAAGGTGTCTTAAATCCCATAATAAAGGGGCAATCTAAGGGCTCCCTATGTAACTATTGATCCAATCTATAAAAGTGATAGAGAAACCAAATTGTGAAAGGATTTTCAATATAAAGGAATGCCTTACCCTGTCAAAAGCATTGGAAATGTCAATATTTAGTATCATCCCCTTATATTACCTTTCCTTTCTAGAATGAATGGATTCATGTACTAGCATAATAGTTTCCAATATTTGTTTTCCTTGGATGAATCCTCATTTTTTCAAGATGTAGTTGTCTAGTAAGGCTTTCAGTATTTTAGGAATTAATTTTGTCAGTAATTTTTATGATGTGTTGCTGAGAGATATAGGTATGAATCTGTAGAAAGAGAAGTGGTTGTGATCCTTGGGGATTAGGGTCAGGAAGGAGGATTTCTTGGTTCCTCCCACTCTCCTATTTTTTATTGAGTCATTAAGCATTCTTGACCAATCATCCTTGATTGTGTTCCATTAGTATTTGTAGAAGTTGATGGTTAAACCATTCGATACTGGTGCCTTGTCAGGTTGAAGATCATTGATGGATTCCCAAAATTCCTTGTCTTCAATTTTGGTTTTTAGTCTCTTATTCTCATATTCTAAGATTAAACTTGGGATATTTTCTAGCAACTTTTGGGTTTCCTCTTTTGCCTCATTTTCCTCTTCGCTATATAGTTCATCAAAGTGTTTGGTGGCTTCTTGCTGTAGGGACTCCTGCCCTTCCTTTTTTTTCCCATATTACGATTTAACCTATGTGATTATGTTGATCATCTCTCTTGATTTTTATTACTTGTGGAAATATGTTTTAGTTTTATCTCCAACTGAAATCCATAAGCTTCTATATTTTAGCCGCCATTTTTCTTCCTCTTCCATGCAAAATTTATATAATTTTTTTGAAAGTGTCGCTTCTTCATATAACATTTCCTTGGTCACTTGTTGGATTTACATAAATTCCTACATCTCTCGCATTTTCCTGATGAATTGCTCTTTCAATTTGATAGGGAATTTTTAGTTTTTATTTTACCCAGTCTTTTATTAGTACTTTGGTGTTCCTTATATTTTCTTCCCAAACATAGGAAGGGGATCATTGCACCAAATTATTTCATTCCTATGCCACTATATGTGAATTTTTTTCCCGCCTCATCCACAATGGGTTGAAGTAAAACAGAATAAGATCTCCCCTATTGATATGATCTATTGTCAAAGAGATTGGCTTATAATCTGATGTTGAGAGGGGTAAAATATGGGAAGTGGTCTTCTAAGAGGCCAGGATAATCAAGCTTTGAACCAAGAATAGATCCAATATTACAGAAATATGATATGATCCTATTCACTTATTTTTCTATGTATATGCTCTTTTCCTTGGTTTTTGTCTAGCAAGTCCCATCTGCCCATCATTCCTTCCACATAGAGTCAAAGAGGGTCTTTCCCTACTACTCAGACCTTATTTTCTTCCTGTTTTAATACAATATTCAAATCTCCTCCTACTATAGTATTTGGGAAATTGTTAATTTCTAGAAAATAATTTAGGGAATCCCAAAATTCCTTTTTTTTCTATGAAATTCGCAAGCACATACATATTTTCAACTGAGATATGAAAATCCCTAATTTTTATCATTTCTACATTCTAGTGTTACCTTACATCTGTTTGGATTAGTTCTATCTTCAATGGATCCCAAAGTGTGAGGATACTTATGGAGGATCCTTTTGCATTGTTTTATACTCCACTTAACTTCTAGTTCCTTTTATCAAAGCTAAAGTTGTGTCACACTATAACTTGTTTTCTTTAATTAACATAACATATGGATTTTCTATATTTAGAATATATCTCAAGTCTACTTATTTGGGGGTTTTCCATAACCCTTTGTTGTTTCAGGATACCCGTTTCATTTTCTTCAAGTATTATATTTGGTCAACCCTGGGTCATGTTATATTACCCTTATTTCTTGGGATTTTTAACATGTTCTACTTTCCCCTTTCTAGGACGTTGTCAATTTCGGTTTATGTCCTCGATTTTTATCACTAAGCTTCTAGTTCTCTTAATTCGTTGTTTGTATTTATTCCCTACTTTGTGAGTTGGATTAGTTAGGGCCCTCCATCTCTTGGGAATTAGATATTTTTGAGTTTGTGTGTTATTTTCCTAGAATTACCAAATCCAGGTGTAGTTTTTTTTTTCGAGGTCCATTTCTATTTGTTTAGTGTCCCTTCTTGTTTTCAGGTTAGGGGAACTTACATAATCACCATGGTGTTATGTTTTTCCTATTGATTTTCATTTTATGTCTGTGTTGGTAGGATTTCATCTCACTACTCTGAATCTTCTAGAATTTCTAGTGCCTTGTACTTATTTTCTTTTGACAGTTCACTTGGTCTATCCTTTACCTTGGGTCAGCCTATCTTGGAATTTCCTTTATTTTTTTCTTGTTACTAGTTTTCTTTCTCTTTTCGTGGCTTTGGTTCTATTTTTCATGCCTTGTAATGTGTCACAAATTGTCTGTACTCATGGAAATACCTACATTTGCAAGGTAACTAGTCATAATCCAAAGCCTTTAAATAGTTCCATCCATTTAGGGTTAGCTTAATTTATTTTGGGAGCCCTTTTTCCAAATCCACTTCAACACAAAATGTAACACATGGAAATTTTCTCTTTAGGTCGACCATGTATAGATACTTTCCCAGGGAATTTCCAATTGTTGCTAAATCATAATTATTCCAAAGATACATTAGGAGGCACAGAAGTTTTACCCATACTGGAACTACTCTAGGGATGTCTATATTGGGTCAAAATCCAAACTCCATTTATTCAGGTAGATTATTCTTGGCCCCATGAAGTAATTATTGTTCTTGAAAATAAAATATTTGTCTTATTTGGATTAAAAAATAAAGGTAAAAAAATCCTTATCATAGTAAAAGGTATCTATTTTTCACTTCCATAATGGAGTCTAGTTGTGTTGTACGCATGCTTCAACCTCTTTTAGTGGAGGCCATAGTCCTGTGAATTGCCTGGTCATACCTCAATCCAAGAGAGCTATAATTTTTTTGGTTGAAGTGATTCGGGGGATAATAACATCAGGAAGTTCCTCCAGTGTTTTGAAAAAATTATCTGGCCCAATCCTAGATTTAGGATGGTTTACACTAATCATCTTCCTAAAATCCTTGATTTTTGCAACCATTTCCCCTTCCATTCCGTTGGTTTACTTCTTCTTTCCATAGAGGGTAATGGATAGCGAGTTGTGAAAAAAAGAACCCAGACTCTTTCACCTCACCATAGATTTAAAAAACCTTAGATTACCCTTTCTTATTAGTGTAAATTTCAGATCACTAGTAGCTGGTATTTTATGACTTATTACTAGTTTTTAATTTGTTAATATAAGAATTATTTTATTATTTTTAAATGTAACGTTAGGTGACAACATCTCCCTCATACTCCACTGAAGAGTGCCTCTTAGTGTAATGAGTTGTTTATATATAAATTATAAGAAATTAAATATCAATATTAATACATTATTATAGATATTAATTCATTTATTTTATATTATTATTATTATTATTATTTAATTTTAAGGAAGATCTTAAGAGGTTATGAGTAAAATGTGAGTTTCCTCCCCAAAAATTGATTTATCGCAACTCTCTTTATCACTTTTAGGTTAGGAATTGCAATAAAGGTTGATATTTTACCACATTTACCATCCATGGTTCATGGAGAAGTACTCAGAGGGTTTTCTATGCGGTTTTTTCCTCACTGAAAAAAAAATACTATCATTTTTCTTCATAATTAAAGTTGTTATTTTTAATTTCACTATAACTAGTGAGCATCCATATTAACCTTGAATAGCATCAAGGATGATCAAATCCTTGGAAGTGAAAACATTTCCTTCATGTTTTCTAAAGAAGGTTAACACTTTAGATATTTGATTTTTTCTAAAAATGGATAATTCTTCTGGATGTTTGGTCCCTTTTGAATCTTGCTAGATCGAAGGTTAAAATGGTATAGACCCATTTTATGCAATTTTATTTCACAAAATTATTTTACACACAAACACATAGCTTTAGATCCAAGTTGATTCGACCCTTTTTGCTATGGCATAATGCTCATAGAAGTCCTGATATCCATTTCCCCTCTTCCCTTATTTATTTGGATGGAAATGGTATTGCACACACACACACACACACACACCCACACACATATTCCAAGGAAAACCATGCAAAGTAACTCAATGGATGTTTGATTCCTTCATACATATATACATGAGTGTGTGTGCGTAGACAAGTGATATGAATATCCTATTAGTTTTTCTATGCTAATTTCATCTTCATATATATAAATAAGTTTATGATCATTTGCTTCATGTGCATGGGTTTCTTGAGGTGTTTGTGAGTGTTAAACAAGTAAATGTATTTAGTTTTATGTTAAATTCATGGGCATATTAACATTAAAGCAAAATGTTGAACATCAACAATAAAATGTACAACAAACCATCAAATGATCCGTTAACACAGTGTTTTGATGAAGGAGTGCACCCCTCCCGGGCTACATCTCCTTGGTTGATCTTCCATGGCTTGGGCCTCTATATTAGCTCAAAATGTAAAAAACATTGTTGTTTACAATCCTTTACTACTCATGAAACCTTCTCCAACATGCTAAGAATGTCCAAATAATCTAGGATAGACTCTTCCTGAGCCCAATTTGATCTAATTTTCCAAAATTTATGGTTCAATTAGTTTGGCCTAGGAAATCTCCTCCATTTATGAAGATAACTCTAGTTAGCACTGAATTTGGCGGACTACACCATCTTCTCCGCCGAATTAAACTCGAGAAATTAAATGTTAAGTGTGGCTTAATTATGGGATACACATGGCTTAGTGCTAAACACACGTTTAAAAAAATTTCGAATTAGTGTGTAATAAAATATGTTTAAGGGTTAATGAAACCTATTTTAGTGGCTAATTGCATGCTTAATTTTGGAGCCTCCACCCTATGGTTATAGCATCGAGGTCACATATATGAGGTGGCTAGCCCCCTCCTCCACTCGACTATGCAAACTGTGTTAATACTAAACCATTGAAATAGTCTATTAAGAACTATTGTCGCAGTCTATTGGTATGTCTTGTGGTTTGTGTGGGGGAGGTCGTGGGGTCAACCTCGACCTCTGCCCAGCCTTTGTATAAAATTTTACATGTTTCTATATATATATATATATATATATATATATATATATATATATATATATATATATATATATATATATATATATATATATATATATATAATTCGACCATGATATATGAAATTTGACATATTTTAATATTTTTCCCATACCTTGGTCCACTAGAGGGGGCACGTGGCAGCCCCTGGCTACACCACATGTCCACCTTTGGTTGGAATATTTCCGACCAATAAAAAAACACTGTCAACAAACCAACTTACAAGCCAACCAAAAAATGGCACTTGTCATAGTGTCATTCAAATAAATTAAGGAATATTCAAAGACTATTCTTTTTTTACTGGCTAGGCTTCCATGTCACCATTTTGTCACTTCTGCAAAATTTTTAGCTATTTAGGAAAGTAAAAAATAGGCTATAACTTTCACATACATAGTTAGTTTTTGATGAAATGAATTGCACTGGATTTCCGGCGACGAGCACTTTGCAGTTGTTCAGGTTATGATCGATTCTGAGCACTTCCATTTTTGAGCTTAACATTGAGCACCTGATCAACAAGGATATAAACACACACATGTTTATGTGTATTCCAATAAAAAATCATTGGGAAACCATTCCACACATACCTTCATTAAGTGAGGCATTGAATAAAGGAGACGAACTTAGAGGATTGGCCATAATATATCCCACATGAAGCTTTAAGCACTCAACCACTTTATTAGGCCCACAGAGTTGTATGTAGTGTTGAAAGGTTTGCAAGGGCCATTGTGTTGGTGGGGAGATCAAGATATTCCAAGGGAAACCTCACAAGTGAACCTCTAGAAACATTCAAAGCATATGTAGATGGTACCTGATGTAAACTGATTGATATTGATTATCGTGTCTCATCTAGTAGGGATAGTGAGTGAGATATGTAACAAGGTTATTCCTATCAAAAACACATGCATGCATTCAAAGGGGAAATTTTGAACATACCTAGGGTTTTCCCTATAGTTTTCACGTGTGTGTGTGTGTACATATCCTAATCCAAGGAAAACCACACACATAAACTCAAAGGATGTTTGGTTTCCTACATTTGAGGCTAACATCCCTAATAAAATCATAATCCTTTTGCTAGATTTATTTTCTTCCATATATATATAATCCAAGGAAGAAATTAATGGGAAAACCCTACACACATCACCACATTTCAAGAATGATACCTAGCATAAAGTTTTAACATTTGAAACCTTATCGAAGAGGGATATTGAGTAAGATATGTAGCATAGGTGTTTAGATCATGGTGAAGTGTTTTGAGCATCATTTAGGAGTACTTGGCTTACACACACACACAAACACACTCCCAAAGATTTCCTCACTCTAGTAAACCATCCATCCAAGGGATGCTGCCAACGAGGAGGTCATAGGTCATGAGTTAAAATGTAACTAAATCCCTCGGGGTCACTAAGGATTACTATGTTTAGAGGTTGAGCTACCCTATATTAGGATATTATGAAGAATAATGAGAGATTCGAGGATGTTTCCTTTGGGAAAATGATACACACAGATGTATGTGTGTACATAGATACACACACAAGCATGCATGTATAGACACACAAACCCATGCATATATGTACATATATATTCACACACATGCATACATATCTCTCTCTCTATACATGCATGTGTGTAACCTACTAGTGTGGTTGAGTGCTTTGAGAATCATGCAGAAGGTTTTGATGGCATCCCTAGTAAACTCAACATCCCTCCATATAACTATTTTTTTACTCTATTTATGTGTGTGTGTGACTCTCTCTCTCTCTCCCTCTCTGTATATATATATTACAAGAAAACATCCATGGGAAACCCCTCCACACATCCCTACATTGAATGAGGCATGAATCAAAGGAAACCAACTTAGAGGATTGACCATAATAAAACTTGCATGAATCTTTAAGAACTCAACCACTTGATTTGGCCACAAGGATGTATGTAGTGTGGAAATTTTTGGGGTGGGTGTGTTGTGTGGGATGGTAGAGAGAGAGATTTCAAAAAAAAACTCACAAGTGAATATCTAGGAACATTCAAAACTTGTGTAGATTGTAAACTCATTAATGTTGATTATGATGCCTCACTTGTTACAATATGATCAAGTTCCTTAGGTTTACCAAGAATTAATATGGTTTGATATTGGGATACCCTCTATTGTGATATTATGAATGCGAAGGAGAGATTCCATAAATTTTTTATTTGAAAATATGACACATACACACAACGAGATGTAGGTATACATACACACACATATGTATGTATAGATACACACACACACACACACACACACATAGAGGGATGTATAGATACACATAAACATGTATGTATAGAGACACACACACACACACATACCTCTCTAAGTAAACCCAGCATCCCTTGAAAAAAACTATTTTATTTCCTATATATACAATCCCAAGAAAACCTCATAAGGAAAACCTTGCACACTTCCCGTCATTTCATGAATATTATCCAATGCCAACTTCTCAACCACTAAATTGGTAGTAACATTGAGATATGCATGTAAAAAGGGTATTCAACCTAGGGAATTGACCTTGTGACCTCCCAAATGAATATTAAAGCACTCGTCCACTATAACTAGCCCATAAGGAGATGTGTCAGAGGGTGGGGAGAAATGAGGGAGAGCGATTCTAAGGAAAAAATAACAAGGAAACCTATAAGAACTTCCTAAATTTATGTATATGGTGCCCAATGAAAACTCATCAATGTTTATTGTGGTGCCTTTTCGAGTAGGGACACTGAGTGAGTCGAGTAATATGGATAGTGAGATTATGGTAATGTTTTGATTTTCATGTAAAAAACATTAGGTCACACACACACATGCACGTGTGCACGCACAAATGCACACACACACACACACACACACACACACACATACACACACATGCACGTGTGCACGCACAAATGCACACACACACACACACACACACACACACACACACACACACATGCATGCACACACACAGAGGTGCTCACACACACACAGAGGTGCTCACACACACACAATCCCCACAAAGGTTTGCTTGATTTATTTAACTATTTCTTGTCTATGTTAGTGTACATACATGTATGTATGTATATGTATGTGTGTGTTTGTGCATGCATAAGTGTGTCATTTTCAAAATAAAATCCTTTCGAGTTTGTCCTTTTCCATAATATCCCAATGGAGGGTGATTCAATTGATAACCTTTATAGTGGTTAGCAACCCCAACAAATTCAATTCGATTTTAACTTGTGATAAAAAATATCCCAATTAAAAACATGGCTTGGAAAAATGGTTTTAATACATCAAGCAACCCATGAGAGAATATATGTGTGTATTTGTTTAGACAAAAACATACCCACACCCAAATTCCTCACACATGAACCTCAAAGTCTTCAACTGCTTGAGCTATCCCATTGATCTAACTACATCTATTAAAGTCTCACTCAATGATTGTACTGTGTAAAATTCCATAGTAAATGTCAATAGGTTTACATTAGGTAACATATTTGTAATTTTAGAAAGTGCTTGAAGGTTCCCTTGTGGGTTTTTTCCTCTTTGTGTGTGTTTTTACATGCATACATACACATATATAAGCTCCCAAACGTTTTCTCACTCTACTGAACCATCCATCTAAGGCGCATTTTCAATGAGGAAGCCATAGATCATGAATTAAAAAAATTTCAAGTCCCATGGGTTTACTAAGGATTATTATTGTTGGAGATTGAGATGCCTTACATTGGGATGCTATTAGGAATAAGGAGAGATTCAACAAGGTTTTTTTTGGAAAAATTACACACACACACACACAAAAATATGTATATATAGAGATATACCTAGACACACATATGGATCTCTCTCACTATATGTGTATGCACATGGCCTAGTGGGTTATGATTGAGTGCTTTATACTTCACATACAAGGGTTTGATGGCATTCTCAGTAAACTGATCATCACTTCCATTAAACCTCACTTGGAAACTCGTATGAAATTATTGAAATTTCATGGATCTTACCCAATCCAAACCTCTTGACACCTCCCTTAGTATGGAAATTGAGTGAGTCATGAAAAAAAGGAAACTGACCTAGGGAATTGATCCTAATACCTCTGACATGAATATTATTTCATTCATCTACTTGAGTAGGTCCACAAGGATGTGTGTGTGGGATGAGCAAGGTGGGAGAGAAGTGGAGAAGACAGATTCCATGGAAAACCTCCAAAAAATTTATAAATTTATGTATATGGTGGCCAAAATAAACTCATTGACATTGATTATGGTGCATTTCCTAATAAGAACTTCAAGGGAGTCATGTAATAAGGGTGGTGAGACCATGCCTCTCTCTCTCTCTCTCTCTCTCTCTCTCTCTCTCTCTATATATATATATATATATATATATATATATATATATATATATATATATATATATATATATATATATATATATATATATATATATATATATATATATATATATATATACCCCTTCATGATTTACTCAATTTAAACACTTTATCTAGCCAATGTATCTTTCCAATGAGGTGGCTAGAGGTCATAGGTTAAAATCTAGTCAAGTACCTTGGGGTTACAATGGATTAATATAGTTAGAGATTGAACTAATCTACATTGGGATATTATGAAGAACAAGGAATGGTTCTATTATGTGGAATTATGAATTACGGATAAAATGCATTCCCTAAATGTGGTGCTATGCATTTGGAGCAACAGATCAAAGGCTTTGCAGACACATTTCCTAAGAGTAAATAGACACACAGAATATAGAGGAACTTACTTGTGATCCAAGAACTTCATATTCTCCTTCTACTGCTCTTGTTATAGCTCCGAATCCAACTTTGATTGCCATACTAGTTCCTGCAAGTATAAACACTAAACAACAAAGATATTGCAATATATAGATGGTTATTTATCTTAATCAGTTAAATCAATGAAACATGAAACATATACATCAGCTAAGAATCCATGATATGAAAGATAGAAACATATAGAGATACATATGTGGGAAAATGAGCAGCAATATTTATTATTGGATGGAAGGGGGAGGTTAAAACCAATGACTGGTTTAATGTCACCAACTCCAGCATCATCCTAGAATCATCACAATGAACATCTCTCCAACGTCATATCACTCACATAAAATACTCAATTGAAAATTCAACATCTTTTCTTTACTAAATTTCTTCCTTCTCAAGCACTAGGATCCGTGCTCAATTTATAGAGCAACTGAAGGTAGTTTCTCAATCAATGAATTTCTAATAGTAGGCAAGACATGTTCCCAAGCTCAGAGGTGTTAGATTGACATGTGGATTCAAAGTTTGACACATATGGACTCTTCTAGAAGGCACTGGCCATGTGGAGATTTCGGAACAATGAGAATTTTTCTCCCAATTGACCAACACACTCTTGAATGTCGAGAAGTGATTTTCAAAGCACCCTTGAATGGAGGTAACTACATATGCAAAGCAGTTATTCCATTGAGAGTTTGCATTGGTGAGCTCATAGGTGATATAACATGTACTTCAAATCTTGGAAACCTTGCAATGGAATTCATGGATGATTTGTTCTTATTCTTTTCTTAGGGCATGTAGCAACTGAAATGATAGGGGATCATAGACCCTATTTCATTGATTCTGGGGATAATGTCCAGTTTAACTAGGTCATTGGGAAAGGTGCCCAAATTAACCTATAACAATTTCCCCCTGAAGCATGAAGTCAAAATAATAATAAAAATATTTTGTGAATGAGATCCTTTACACTGTGATGGGCTGGAATTGAAGTGGAGTGGGGACCTGCATCAATATTACAATAAATTACATCATGATATATCCTCTTGATCACGAATTGTTGAGGGAAGGCATTCCCATGCTCATCACATAAACTATCTAATAATATGTACATAGTGTAGAAAGTCGTCTACATTGGAATGTTGCTCAATACATACATGCCTGCAGGTATATTCCCATGTTCGGATAACGATTATATGTAAGGTAACCGTATAGATGACGTGTAAAAAAATATTGAAATCATAGCCTGGATGGCTGAAACTAGATCTATGGTCTTATTATCTCGTTCACTCAATCATTCGGGTACAAGTCTAGCCATGCGAATATATGATTTGTAGTCGAACATGGTAAGACATCGTTTGATTATCCACCAATGATGTGAGCTGTTAAAAAACGCGAGAGAACCACCATTGATGTTAATGGCCCTCAAAGTACTGCAATACATTTTTTAAGGTGTGAATAGGTGATTTGATGTCGAACGCCAAACAAAATCTTTCAGTTAAAAGTCTAAAAGCGAGGATCTTGTCGATGTTGTAACAAGCCTCATGGTACTAGAAGATGATGTTTCTAAGTGAACTTCCTAGATGATGATTTTACATTGACAAGAAGTCCCTTTATTGTGAAATGAGAGTTAATGATTTCGGACACAAAGTGTGAATTGATATAGCAATGTTCAGGGATGACTGTCATGAGAATGAAGGTTTATGAGTATTTCAGAAGGAGGAGTATTCACTGGATGACTTCTCATGAACATATCGACGACACTGAGATGAGTTGGAAACATTGACCCAAAACCGAAGTGAAGGTATGATGAACCATAGGTATGAATGAACCGTCAAGAAGATTACCTAACCCAAAAAGTCATGATGATGAAGTGAAGTGTCATGATCAAGAGCGACCTGCTACTGTGAAAAGCTCTACTCAATTTTCCAAATTTTCCCCTGTCGTTTGTTGACAGTACCTCTTTATACTTTAACAATCTTGAGGAGGATAACATATGATTGATCTATAATTCAACCCTTCGGGAAAATAATGTATCTTTATTTAATAATTTAACGAGTCTAGCGATGAATGAAACTCGATTCTTTCCATGATTGACAAGCCAATTGTTATTTTATGTTTTAACGAGCCTAACGACACTGAAAACCCAACCCTTTTTCATATTTAGAGAGTTTTAAAAAGAGGACGAAAAAAACTCCATAAGTACTTTTTCATAAAGTTGTCGCTCAGATCCAAAAAATGTGTAAAATAATATCTAAGAGAACCTCCTAGTCATGTTCGACTAAGGCATTCCTTTTTCATAAATAATCTATCTTAGTCCGAAAAAGGGTTAAAAATATAGTGAGTAGATATCAATTCATTTAATTTTACAAGCTCGAAAAGATAAGTGCTCGACAATATTTTCACATTATCAGAGTCTGAAAAGAGCTAAAAGAAGACTCCAGGGGTTCCTTTTTCACTGTTATCGAAGCTCGAAAAAGAGATAAAAGTGTGCTTCAAGTCATTTTTAATTTTTATCAAAGATCAAAAAATAAGGATAAAGTATGTTTTGTGGTCAAATCATTCTTGAAATAAATCTGCAGGACTAATATGCTCATCAGCTAAAAAACTTGTTCAGAAGAATATAAAATGGATTAAAAATACCTGTTTCATGATAAAAATAGACTAAAACCATAGTCATAGCAATAAGTATTATTTACAAATAATCAAATGACTAATTAAAAGAGTTTTACTATCCATTTTTACCATTTGAAAGTTACCATTTGCATTTTGGAGCTCTGAACCTATTTTTGCCCTTGAAATTCAGCCATTGATTGCGATCGATTCCATGGACAATTTTTTATCATCGTTGGATCCAGGTTGGTGCCATAAAACCTCGCTTTCTTTTAGTAGTCAATTCATTTCATTTCACTGCAAATGTTTATGGATTTGGGCCACTTAGTGTAAATTATTTTTCCAAAGAGGGAAACGCACCCTTGAGCATTGAAAACTGCATTATGGAGCACCTAAACTGAACCCTAGGTGCATATGCAACACACTATCTCTTGTTCAAGGTTGTGTTGGGCACAATTCACATTCTTGATTCTTGCATTACACCCAAAATTGGCCTAATTGTTTGCATGAAAATGAGTCTAATGAGTCTTATGGTTATGTTTCGGGAATTCATCGGACTAGAATGACGATTACTTGGAGAGAAAGAGAGCATGAAGAAAAAAATATGATTTCCCTAAATGATCCGAGTATAGTAAGATCCCTAAGATATTGTGGGTTATTAAAGTACTTCCGCTTGTCAGGGATGAGGCAACAAATAAAACACTTGAAGTTATTAGTTCGTGCATGGGATCTTGCTATTGAGGCATTTCACATTAGGAACAAATTGGTTCCTATTAAAGTGGAGATGTATATTTTCTCACAAGCTTGTCAAGGAGAGGCTTGCTTATTTTCCTCTTAGATTCTTCTCTCGAAGGAGAGACATTGAGAGATTATGTTTCGCAATATTTCTATCCAAGGGTAGAGCCAAGCAAGGAAGGGAAAATAAACATCCATGAAGTTTGCAATTTGCCTTTGAGAACCATTCCTTTCATGATCGAAAAGCATGCCGACACTGTTACACTATGTTGTACATTGTTCCCCTCCATTCGGATTTAGCCATCGATCCCTTTCAAACCTGTTTTCATTATATCTCATGGCTAAAAAGCCCCCATGCCGCTCTAAAAAATATGCTGATCGAATGTTCAAAATACATATTTTATATGTCGGGCCGAAGCCCCTTGGGCTTTAGCCCCTCCCGCCTTGATTTTCATATGACCCGAGTCCAGGACCACAGGCCAGAAGAAAAATGGGGTTATCGTTTAAGTCCCGGGCGTCGTTATAACCGTCTGATTCAAATAAATCAACGGCGCGGCATCAGACTTATATGGAGGGCCCCGCATACATACCCCGCGCACAAGAAACCGGTGGTATCTTCCCCGCACCACCTTCATCGACAAGGCGGTATTGCCCACGAGAGCAGCGATCCCATCCAGGAGGTGCCACGTGTTTTGGGTACGAGCGGAAAACCGCTTTTTCCCCGCGCGATAAAGATCATACCGTGGCCGGGTAGCGGAATTTGTTGGGGCCGTTGGATCTGTCAAGCCCGATCTGACGGTGGACTTCCTCTTAAGTTGCTCGCTTGCTATTTTGTCCCCACCGTATTGCATGGCCCGCCACCATGTCCCTGTTGCGTCCCTCCGCCCATTAGTCCACTCGCCACGTCGCCTCCCATTTGCTCCCTGTTAACCTACGTGTCTCCCCCCCCCGTACATCCCTCCGCGCCAATGTATACATATATATATATCTTGTGTGTTTTATTCGCATTTGCCGCTAGTTTTTCTCCCCGACCTCACTGTGTGACATTTCGTTCTTTTTGCGAAAAGTCTCCATTGTTCACTCCCTACACCCCGTATGTCACCGTTTTTGGTCTGTGTCCCCAACATCTCCTCCATTCACACCTCCGTCACCGCTGCCCTCGTCTGAGTCAGTTTTTCTAACAGTTTCGGGGTTTTGCAGGTTCTAAATGGTAGAAGAGGCGTCTAAACCCACCGCCTTCATTCCAGAGAAACAAGAATATATCAGAAGGTGATTTCCTACGGGCGAAATTTAATGAAGAAGCTGAGAGCAGATGCATGAAATGACAGCCATTAAGGAAAATACAGATGCAAATTCTCGGAAACCTCCAGAAAAGTTCACCTCGCATTTAAGATCCGGGACTCCGGTTCAAAATCAAAAGCTAGGCGTACAGTACTGAATGGAAGATTTTCTCAGAACCCTCATGGTAGCAGATTTGCCTTCAGCCAGAAGCATCCCGATGTATATATTTTATTATTTCTGTTTTGTACATAAGGAGATTTTTATCTCCCAGCATTAATCTATGTATATAGGTGGTTAGGTATTTATTTATAACTTGTCATTCATAAAAGGGCGCGAGTGTTTTCCTCCATTGGATTGAAATGTAGTCATTAATTGCTCCTTTGCCTTTCTCCCCTCCTCTAGAAGTTTCGGTCTTCTCTATAAATACCAAAAAAGAAGACATTGTTGAGGTTCCATATTTCTGTAAGCAAGCTGTGCAGCGAGAAGACTATTGTATTCATCTTGTAACATTTCTGTATGAAGTTTCAGAGCCCGTTGGGTCTCAGTGAGGAGGGGTTATGACTGTATTGAGGATTCTGGTCTTTGGTATATTACAGTATGTAACTTTTCTTATGTGTTAATATATCATCTCTTTCAAGTGAAATTCCCTCTTGTATCATGTTCTAGAATGCGAGTGGCTCACTAATTTGCAGTAAGGATTCATCTTAAGTGGTGCCATTTTCTGGAATTAGTCAAGCACTTTAAATAGGCCTAGAAGTGATATGTTGTTCCATGTTCACTCTTTTCATAATTTCTGCTATATTAGTGGCTTAAGGATTCGTAAATTGATGCGCCCTTCTGCCAGTAATATCTTCTTATGTTTCTTCTCTACCTGCATTCCTTGATATTTGATTTCTGTGGTATATTATACGAATCGGCCCTCTTTACAGTAAAACGGTCTCTTAACTGTCTGATACTTTCATGCTGAAGTATTACATTATGCCTTTACATTACTCCTATCCTTGTATCAGCCTCTGATAGAGAATTTGGACCCTTTCAATCTAATTCCATTTCCTTGTTTAGAACAAGAGATAGTAGGTGAGTCCCTTGGACTGACAACCCAAACTTTAAAGGACTCCTTGCTATATTAAGATGTCCTAGGCACTGGTCTATAGCAACTCTAGGCTGTCTCTAGGAGGGTGACAAAATCATCCACAACATCTTTCTGGCGCTGTTGCCGGGGACACGAATTCAAGAATATCAGTTTCCCTGGGTTTTCGACATCTTATTTCACTCTCTAATTAGGTGAGCATAGAGAGGTGAAGAGTTGCAGATTTCTCACCTTGGTGACTCCACTGGTCTTTATCTGATAAACCTTATCGGTAGTCTTGGCTCCTCGTAGGCTGCATTTGAGGTCAGATACGGCTCAACTGAAAACACCCTACGTGTCTGACCCAGAGAAAGTTATTCATAAAAGAGTTTGGAAGGAGAGGAAGTCAGCCTGTGCTGAAAATTCTGAGTGTTCTGTTGAAGATTATCCGCCCTCTTCTTCTCAAGAAGTTAGAACAGAAAACCCTGAGTTTTATTTAGAAACCCCACGTAGGGGAAGTGCTTTAATTGGGGAAGAATCTTATCCTGTTTTCGAGGCTGAAGAAATCAAAGAGGTCACTGAGGTAGCTTCTGTTAACCGAGAACTATTCCCATCCACACCTCAGACCTCAATACAATATATTCCCATTGTTATTCACACTCCGCTTCCCCCTACCCCTCTCCCTTCTTTTGTTTCTCAGGCTGTTGTGCAACCCCCACCGCCTCCAATGGCAAATGTTCCTGCTTTCCTCCTGAACAAGTATGCTCCTCTGGCCTTACCCCAAGTGCTGAATGATATGCCATAGGATTATCTGAAGATTCTGCCAAGGTTCAATGGTGAAAATGATATTGATGCTCAGAAACATCTCGAGACCTTTTGCTCTTTTGCTGAAAATTTGAATGTTGAACACTTGGATGTGGTCTTGAGATTGTTTGTGCAGTCTTTGGAAGGAGAAGCTAGAAAATGGTTTAAAACATTGGGAAATCGTTCTGTGACAACCTGGGATCAGATGGAAAATGCTTTTCTCAGGAAGTGGGGAGAAAAGAAGGATTATGGAATGTGCCTTACTGAGTTTAATACTATCAAGAAGAAACAGAATGAAGGGGTATCAGAATTCATCAAAAGATTCAACAAGTTATATCTAAGCTTGCCTCCAGAAATGAAGCCAAATGAAGCTGCTGCCAAGATAGTTTTCATAGCAGCCTTTGAGTTTGACTTTGGATTCTCCTTAAGAGAAAGAAAGCCTGCCAATCTAGATGATGCACAATCATATGCTCTGGAACTAGAAGCGAACTTTGCCTCCACAGGAAAGTTAAAAGGGAAAATTGAACCAGATGCCAGAAGGAAAGGCAAAGAAGAGGTTTCTACCTCTAATCAAGAAAAAGATTCAGATAAAATGGATGAAATAAGTAAGATGATAAAGAAGATGGTCAAGATGGAACTGGAAGCCAAAAATGCAGCTCCCAAAAACTATTACAATGCTCCAAACAGAGGATATAATCCTCAGTATAGAAAGCCTCCATTGCAAATACTACCAAGAGAGACAAGGGAGCAGCAAGATCAGGTACCTCACCCCTTGTACCTGGAAGGACCAGCAGATGACTCCGCTGGAGAGGCAGCCTGGGGATTAGAAGATTCTAATCTAGATTTTTCGAATAATGATGATATAGAGTGCCCAGTGCAAGCAGAAGAAGAAGAAGCTGAGATCGACCATTACTGCAAGCAATTTGCTGATTTCATGAAAGCCCAGTTCAACGTCAGATATGATCTCAGATCCTCAAGGAAGAGGATCAGAACTCAGGAACAAGAGGAAGAAATGCCTCAGAAAGAATCATCTGCTCAGAAGGAGTCAACAACAAAGAAGAATGTGGAAAAAGGTAAGAATTTTCTAAATACCCCCTTACAGTCAAATGATCAGATTCCTTCCTCTTCCAAAATAGCCAGTCCTTCTAATGTTGAGTCAGTGTCAAAAGAAGTCAAGCCCCCTGTTGAGAATAGGGAGTCAAAAGAAGTAATGATAGAAAAGCCCACATCTGCTTTTAATTTGCAAAGAGAGCTTGAAAAGATTAAGATTCCTGTTCCTCTGACTGAATTGTTAAAGCAGCCCGTATATCAGTCTCAGGTCACCTCTTTCATGCCTCTTCCTGAACCACAAATTGCACCTGATAGTCTAAATCTTCAAGAAGAAAGACCCATGGTAGTCTTTGGCCCACACGTTGAGGAGGTAGACCCTTCTACTCCACCCTTTTATGTGTCCCTAGTCATTCATGACCTGCTGCTTCACAACTGTATGCTAGATTCTGGGGCTTCCCATAATCTTATGCCTCTGTCTGTCATGGAGCAACTAGGGCTGCAAATTACAAGACCATACAAAGATCTATATTCATTTGATTCTAAGAGGGTTAAATGCTTGGGAATGATTAAAGATCTAGTGGTCAATCTAGCTCAAATCCCAACAAAAAGTGTGGTCATGGACATTGTGGTGGCTGATATCCCAGCCCGCTTTGGCATGTTGTTGTCAAGATCCTGGGGGACTAAGATTGGGGGATCAATTAAATTGGATTTAACATATGCTACTGTCCCAGTCTTTGGTGGTCAGGAGAGGAGGTTGTATAGGGAGACCAGATTTGTTAAAATGGTGACCACTGCTGATTGCTCAGACAATTCTCCAGTTTATAATAAAGAGGGTGATTTCTCATGTTTTGTGTTAGAAGAGAGTCAAGACTATGCACATGAGTCCCTCCCTGGTCAATTCCAAGCCGAGCAATCCAAGGAAGGTCAGGAATCAGAAGTATGGACTTTGCATTTTGATGGAGCAAATTCCAGGGAAGGTAATGGGGCTGGGGTATTGTTAATCTCCCCCACAGGAAAATGGGTACCACTGTCTTTCAAATTGGAGTATGAAGCTACAAACAATGTAGCTGAGTATGAAGCATTGTTATTGGGCCTACAGACAGCTAGAAACATGGGCATCCAATGTCTGAAAGTGTTTGGGGACTCTGAGCTAATAGTGAGGCAGATTAAGAATGAATGTCAAGCTAAACACCCTCGGCTCAAAGCATACAGAAACGAAGTATGGGACATGATAGAAAATTTCTTCTTAGCATTTAATATACATTTCATGCCCCGGGAGCATAACAGAATAGCAGACTCTCTTGCTGTGGCTGCCAGTACGTTCCGGCCTCCTCAGAACCCATTGTTAAGATATGAAGTGGAGGTACGTTACAGACCATCTATCCCAGACAATATAAAGCATTGGCAGGTCTTTGAAGATGACGAACAGATGAAAAGATTCATGGAGACAGTGGGAGAATTCACAGGCATGGAAATTGATGATGATGAGGAGGAAGAAGCTGAAAACATTGCTGAAGGAAAATGGGAAGAGAATATAGCAGGAAATAAAGTGCTGCAGTTAAAAGGAAATGTCATCCCTAGAGGTCTAGTGCCTCTAGAGAGATTATTCAATAAGAACGATGTTCCCATGCAGCCAAACAAAGCAGTAGAAGAAGACCAAATGAGAGATTTGAATCTGGGTACTGCTACCGACCCCAAAATTGTTAAATTATCCAAAAGAATCTCAGAAGAATACAAGGAAAAGTATTTCAAATTATTTCAGTCTTATAAAGATGTTTTTGCCTGGTCCTATGAGGACCTAAAAACTTTTGATGTAAATATTATACAACACAAGATTCCACTCAAGGAAGATGCAAAGCCATACAAACAGAAGCTCAGGCAGATTAATCCCCTGCTTCTTCCCTCAATTGAAAAAGAAATTAGAAAATTGTTGAAGGCCAAAATAATTGTGCCCTTGAGGTACTCAGAATGGATAGCGAATCTTGTTCCTGTCAGAAAAAAGAATGGAGAAATCAGGCTGTGTGTAGACTTCAGAAATTTGAATAGAGCATCTCTCAAGGACAACTATCCACTGCCTAAAATGGATCACATCCTGCAGAAAGTGGTGGGAGCATCCAGAATGTCGATGATGGATGGATTTTCAGGTTACAATCAGGTAGATGTTTTCCCAGAAGATCAGAAGAAGACTGCATTCACCACGCCATGGGGAACCTTTATGTATGCAAGGATGCCGTTCGGATTGATTAATGCAGGTGCTACTTTTCAAAGGGCAATGGACATAGCCTTCGTGGGAGAACAGGACAAGTTTCTAGTAGTATATCTTGATGACATCACAGTGTTCTCAAAGAATGATGATGAGCATATTGCACATTTGAGAAGAACTTTTGAAAAATGCAGAAGGTACGGCCTTTCTCTGAATCCCCAAAAATCTTTGTTTGCATTAGATGAAGGAAAACTCTTAGGACATATCGTGACTAAGGATGGTGTAAAAATTGATCCTAAGAGAGTTGAAGTAATAAATATCATTTCTCTGCCAAGAAATAAGAAAGAAGTACAGGTATTTTTGGGCCGAATAAACTTTTTAAGGAGATTCATTCCTAACTATGCAGAGATAGTTAGGCACATAACCAATATGTTGAAAAAGGACGGTGAAGTTAAGTGGTCCCAGGAGTCTAGGGAAGAATTTACAAGAATTAAACAAGCATTTGCTGAAGCTCCCGTGCTAGCAGGGCCAGATTACAGTAAGCCATTTATGGTATTTTCATTTGCCTCACCTCATACAATTGCTGGAGTGTTATTGCAGAAAAACGAAGAAGGATATGAACAGCCCATAGCATTCTTCAGTCAGGTACTGTATGATGCTGAATTGAAATATAATATACTGGAGAAGCAGGCATATGCCCTGGTAAAGTCCCTTAAAGCTTTTAGAGTTTATATTTTGCAATCCCATATTACTGCTTATGTTCCCACAGCAGCTGTAAAAGACATTTTAGTTCAGGGAGACAGCGAGGGCAGAAGGGGAAGATGGATTGCAAAAATCCAGGAGTATGATCTAGACATAAAGCCTACTAAATTGATCAAGGGACAGGGACTTGCCATGATGTTATCTGAATCTAATCATCAGGCTTTGGGCATTAATCTATCCATGGTGGCAAATGAAGAATTAGAAAAAGAAGAGGAGCAACACGGGCTGGAAATGGCCACACAAAAGGTACATGTGAAATATCTGACTAGTCCTTGGTATAAGCAAATAGTTGAATATCTGTTGACACTTAGTTGTCCTCCTGGCTGTGACAAAGCAAAGTATAGAGCTGTAAGGATGAGGTCTCAGAAGTATGCCATTGCCAATGGACAGCTCTATTGGAGAGACCCTTTGGGTAAATTGCTGTTATGCCTCACAGAAAATGAAGTGCAGAATATAATGACAGAATTCCATGAGGGGATATGTGGAGGACACTACAGCTGGAGAGATACGACCAATAAAATCTTGAAGGCTGGTTTTTACTGGCCAAAATTGTATTCAGATACGTTTGCTTGGGTCAGAGCATGTGACAAGTGTCAAAGATTTGCAGAAAGACAGAAGTTAGCATCTTTGCCCTTGATTCCCGTTCATGTAAATGAACCCTTCCAGAAATGGGGATTAGATTTTATAGGAGAAATACACCCCCCATCAAGTGGCCAACATAAATGGATACTCACAGCCACAGACTACTTCACGAAATGGGTGGAAGCCATACCTACAAGAAGGGCCACAGATGCTGCGATCATGAATTTTTTAGAAGAAAATATCATATCTAGGTTTGGCTGTCCTGCAAGGATTGTAACTGATAATGCTCAAGCTTTTAAGTCTGCCAGATTTGTAAGTTTCTGCCAAAGGTATAATATTGTATTAACTCATTCCACGACATATTACCCCCAGGGGAATGGTTTGGCAGAATCATCTAATAAAACCCTGGTGAGGGCCCTGAAGAAAACAATAGCTGAAAATCAGAAAAACTGGGACTCTCAATTGAAGTTTGCTCTGTGGGCAAATAGGATAACCAGCAAAAGAGCAACAGGCAAGTCTCCATATGAGCTGGTGTATGGGCGAGCTGCAGTGTTTCCTGTGCAATTGGCATTGCCAGTGGCACGTTTCTTGCAGGAAAACCAGGATGAACCAGATGAGATGACTAGGAGAATTAATCAGCTAGTAGAATTGGAAGAAACCAGGAACCAGGTAGACCAGAGATTAATGGAATACCAGGAGAAAATGAAGAGGGTCTTTGATCAGCATGCAAAGGGTAGAAATTTTCAAATTGGAGACCTGGTTCTTAGATGGGATGTTCGCAGAGCAGAAAAGGGCAAGCACGCTAAGTTTGATCCATTATGGTTTGGTCCATTCAGAATCGTGAGTCAAGGGGGGAATGATACTTTTATGTTGGAAAATCTACATGGTGATTTGTTAGATGCGCCCGTGAATGGCCAATTCCTCAAGCCATATTTTCAATTCTGACCCAGGTGAAGAATGCCAGACTGTATATACTGTATATAAATTGCTTTCATTTTTTGCAAAGAAAAAAAAAAGAAAAAAGAAAAAAAAAGAAGAATGCTGAGAGTTACCGGAAGATGAAGCGCAGAAGAAATTGAGCGACAAAATGGAAATTTTGAATGGTCTGCGTGTTCTTGACATGCCCGAGTTCGAGCATGCCGTCCCCAGATGGAGCCGATGTTGTACATTGTTCCCCTCCATTCGGATTTAGCCATCGATCCCTTTCAAACCTGTTTTCATTATATCTCATGGCTAAAAAGCCCCCATGCCGCTCTAAAAAATATGCTGATCGAATGTTCAAAATACATATTTTATATGTCGGGCCGAAGCCCCTTGGGCTTTAGCCCCTCCCGCCTTGATTTTCATATGACCCGAGTCCAGGACCACAGGCCAGAAGAAAAAGGGGGTTATCGTTTAAGTCCCGGGCGTCGTTATAACCGTCCGATTCAAATAAATCAACGGCGCGGCATCAAACTTATATGGAGGGCCCCGCATACATACCCCGCGCACAAGAAACCGGTGGTATCTTCCCCGCACCACCTTCATCGACAAGGCGGTATTTCCCACGAGAGCAGCGATCCCATCCAGGAGGTGCCACGTGTTTTGGGTACGAGTGGAAAACCGCTTTTTCCCCGCGCGATAAAGATCATACCGTGGCCGGGTAGCGGAATTTGTTGGGGCCGTTGGATCTGTCAAGCCCGATCTGACGGTGGACTTCCTCTTAAGTTGCTCGCTTGCTATTTTGTCCCCACTGTATTGCATGGCCCGCCACCGTGTCCCTGTTGCGTCCCTCCGCCCATTAGTCCACTCGCCACGTCGCCTCCCATTTGCCCCCTGTTAACCTACGTGTCTCCCCCCCCCCGTACATCCCTCCGCGCCAATGTATACATATATATATCTTGTGTGTTTTATTCGCATTTGCCGCTAGTTTTTCTCCCCGACCTCACTGTGTGACATTTCGTTCTTTTTGCGAAAAGTCTCCATTGTTCACTCCCAACACCCCGTATGTCACCGTTTTTGGTCTATGTCCCCAACATCTCCTCCATTCACACCTCCATCACCGCTGCCCTCGTCTGAGTCAGTTTTTCTAACAGTTTCTGGGTTTTGCAGGTTCTAAATGGTAGAAGAGGCGTCTAAACCCACCGCCTTCATTCCAGAGAAACAAGAATATATCAGAAGGTGATTTCCTACGGGCGAAATTTAATGAAGAAGCTGAGAGCAGATGCATGAAATGACAGCCATTAAGGAAAATACAGATGCAAATTCTCGGAAACCTCCAGAAAAGTTCACCTCGCATTTAAGATCCGGGACTCCGGTTCAAAATCAAAAGCTAGGCGTACAGTACTGAATGGAAGATTTTCTCAGAACCCTCATTGTAGCAGATTTGCCTTCAGCCAGAAGCATCCCGATGTATATATTTTATTATTTCTGTTTTGTACATAAGGAGATTTTTATCTCCCAGCATTAATCTCTGTATATAGGTGGTTAGGTATTTATTTATAACTTGTCATTCATAAAAAGGCGCGAGTGTTTTCCGCCATTGGATTGAAATGTAGTCATTAATTGCTCTTTTCCTTTCCCCCCCTCCTCTAGAAGTTTCAGTCTTCTCTATAAGTACCAACAAAGAAGACATTGTTAGGGTTCCAGATCTCTGTAAGCAAGCTGTGCAGCGAGAAGACTATTGTATACATCTTGTGACATTTCTGTATGAAGTTTCAGAGCCCGTTGGGTCTCAGTGAGGAGGGGTTAGCAAGGCGGCCAGTGAGGATTACGTGGTCTTTGGTATATTACGGTATGTAACTTTTCTTATGTGTTTGTTCGTCATCTCTTTCGAGTGAAATATTTGAAATTCCCTCTTGTATCATGTTCTAGAATGCGAGTGGCTCACTAATTTGCAGTAAGGATTCATCTTAAGTGGTGCCCTTTTCTGGAATTAGTCAAGCGCTTTAAATAGGCCTAGAAGTGATATATTGTTCCATGTTCACTCTTTTCATAATTTCTGCTATATTAGTGGCTTAAGGATTCGTAAATTGATGCGCCCTTCTGCCAGTAATATCTTCTTATGTTTCTTCTCTACCTGCATTCCTTGATATTTGATTTATGTGGTATATTATACGAATCGGCCCTCTTTACAGTAAAACGGTCTCTTAACTGTCTGATACTTTCATGCTGAAGTATTACATTATGCCTTTACATTACTCCTATCCTTGTATCAGCCTCTGATAGAGAATTTGGACCCTTTCAATCTAATTCCATTTCCTTGTTTAGAACAAGAGATAGTAGGTGAGTCCCTTGGACTGACAACCCAAACTTTAAAGGACTCCTTGCTATATTAAGATGTCCTAGGCACTGGTCTATAGCAACTCTAGGCTGTCTCTAGGAGGGTGAAAAAATCATCCACAACACACTACATGCAGTGAATAGATCATATATGCAGTATGTGCTAGAGCATATGGGGCCAACAATTTTCAACTGGTCTGAAGCTATACTTTCTCAGATAAAAGAACAACTAAACAAGGAAATGGAAGGAAGGAAGAAACATTTTAGTTATGGTTCGATCCTCATTTAATTTTCCTCAGAGCAGATTCCACTAATGCAACCTCAACATGTGACACTGGGCATCTCTAACCCTAGATATTCAAGGATGCAGAGATGGGTATAACTAATGGCTAGGCATGCATGTCGATCATCCATTATGTTCTCGACTACATTCTTCACCTGGTTCAGGCGATAGGTTATCGCCATCAATGAGTATGCATATGCAGGCGTCAATTTCCAAGGAGATCCAAATTTAACTTTACCAAAAGGCACTCAGTGGGGTGCAATAGATAAGAATTTTTTGACCATGTTTTTTGGTTTTTCTGAGGTTTATACAATGTTTTTTTATTTTGATGTTTTCCCAATACTAAACTAAAGTTTTAATGCAATGCAGATTTTGGTAGAGTTAAACTAGTGTAGGAACCAGAGCATGGAGCGGATGAGCTAGCAAAGAGGGCTATTGGGAGAGAAATCCTTCAGGATTTAGACATGACTGATACTCTGTCTGAGCTTTAGCAACACATAGTGTAATGTCCCAAAATGGGAACATGCAACAATACTTCACACAATATAAGAACTTACAACAAGATAGACAATAAATCTAAGTACAAATCAGAATATGCAGAAAGAGCTGAGCCATTTTATTATATTGGAGATGAATCAGTTACACAAGTACAATATATAGGTAGATCTAGCCAAAAATATGAGCTAATATCACCTAGAAAACATGTGTGAAGCAGGTACAACATAAATCTTGAGGCTCTGCAACAAATACTGTGTTGTGTCTTTAGCAGAACATAAACATGGAGTTGTAGGCTGAAAAGAGAAATGTAGATATACTCAAAACTGGAGCTCTGATGATGCTAAGATTAAAGATCTGGCCACTGTGATGGATTCCCAAGATAACCCAGAAAGGATTTCCCATAACTACAACTTTGGAAAAATCACCTCCTCAGGGTTTGATCCTTGATCTACTGGGAATACAGATCTGAAGCTAGATCTGAAGAATATATGGATGAAATAAGTTCTCAAATCATATCTATGCTTGAAAGGTTGATCCCTTCTTCATATCTATGAGCTAGGAGCTCTAGATATAGCTTCTCAATCCTCCAAAAGATGATTGCAGCTGCTGAAACACAACTGCCTCTGAAAACTACGCTGTGAGGGAAAGAGAGGCCTTCTGCCTGATGAAAATTTTGCAATAAGATCCAGGCTGATGGTAATATTGATGGCAATGTGAAGGAATGATCTTCCACTGGATTGCTAGCTTAAATACTAGCAACTTTGTTCCTCCTTTCAGATCTGCAATATGGACAACGTTATTCTTGGAGAGAATACTGCTACTAGGAGGTCATTAAATTTTGGGCTAATTCCAGATCTACAATTTTTCTCTGGGAGTGTTGCAATATAAGCCCAAATGATGGGAATAATCCCTCACCTTGTTCTCCAACTGAAGTACCGAAGACAACTACCACCTTCGAAACTGATCTTCAGAAAAAACGCAGTTTTCAGAATATGAATGTTCTGCAAAAAGTGTGAAATGGAAATGGTACTTAAATCCTGATGTATAATGAAGTACAAACGTCTTACTTAGAGATCACTAAAATAAAGAGGAGGGATTTGCCCCCAAGAACACCCTGTGCTAAACAACACCTACAATCTATACAACCCAAGATTGTAGTGGAAAGTCACTTGGAAATTCCAAATATAAAGATCATACATAAAAATCATCCAAGATGCCTTTCACGTTTGCCTTCATCTTCTTTATAAATATTGAGCCATCCCAAGCCTTGGCCCTAATCTCAATTGCGTTGTCTCATGTGGACAAGATCCTCCAAGTGGGACAACGTTGTTTGACCAAATCAACCAAACAGTCTAGGTGCAATGAACACATCCTCCATGATGTGTGCTTCATTTGCACATGATCCTCCACCACTTGATCAATAATGCTCAATGACCCTTTGTTTGACATCTTCAAGATCTTAGTTGACTAAATCAGCCCTCCATGATCTCTCTCATTAAAGGAGACATGATCTCCAATTTCATTCACATTAGTATTTTCTTAACTACCTCTTTTGTAGATCTAGTCTAGATTAATCCACATTTACACACACAAAGTGGATATTTATTCTTATTGAGGATTGTGGGTCCCTTCACCCTTTTATTTACTTAATTCATTAAGAAAATCAAGGACTCTAATATTCCAAATGTGATGTGAAAATTTGGGAATATTATAGTCCCCCTAGGAAAATGTTGCTTGTCCTCAAGCAACTCCAAAAGTAGATGCAAGGCCATCTATTCCCCTCCATATGGAATCCACATAAGGAAGGCTTCCTCCATTTTCTGCAATAGGTTATGTATGCTTGGTTCCAAATTTGTCTCTTAAAAGCATAAGGAATGACATCCAACTGTTTGGTTAGATGTCCTCCTTCTATCACGATGTACCAAGTGACAACCATATGATGTCCAACATCATCAATAATACATGAGAGACATAAAATAAAGTATCTCTTTCCACAAGGGAAAAGCTTCATCATACAATACATATCTTCATCCCATGTTTCATGAATTAGATTGAGCATTGATATGCTCCCATACTTAGCCTTGTTGGCCTCGTTGGATCCAAACTCCATCATCTCAAGGTTATGCAAAAGAATAAGGGAAGAATCAATATGGTAGACAGAGATGTCAAACCATATTCTCCTAACAACAACCACTGGAGTAAGGCCCTTTGTTTCCATCCTCCATCTCTTCCATGTAATATGATCAAGCCAAACTCCCCCATAAGTAACCCAAGAAACAAGATATATTGCTGCCTTATCTCCTCCTCATGTGCATCATGAAGAAAAAACACACTAATGGACATATGAGATGTCACATCAGCCCAATACAAAGAAACATCATCAATGCACATCATGAGATCATTATGCCAAATTTTAAACAATACAAAAAACATAGACATAGGAGATGTCATATGGTGGTCAAACTCTCTCAAGTGAAACCAAAATGAACATGCCTTCCCTTGCTGCAATTTATCATTGAAAAACAAGGCATGATTAAGGAAATTATGAGCTATTGGGTGGTATCCATACTCACCCAAGAGCAACCAGCACAACCATGCCTCCTTCTCATTTCATACATGTTTTTCAAGGCATGGATCAGAAAAATAGGTGCCTTTGGAGAGTGACATAAATCTCCCAATGGAAACTAGCGTAACCAAGCATACTGGCCCAAACAAATCTGTAAGTGGTGTTGCAACCCCTTGCTTATCATCCTGACCCATTCACTCTCATGCGAATTATGAATGAGGTACTACATAATCATGGCATCCTCCCTTTGTAGAATGCCATGCTTCCCAAACTGCTAAAGACTTTTTCATTTCATGAAATGTTGAAATGCATCTCTAATGAGATATCTTAATGATATTCTCTCTCAATCAAAGGCCCTCCAAAACCAAAGAAGTTTTTGATTTAATGCAAGAAGAAGTTTCTCTTTGAGCAGTAAAAGGCTCATTGAGAAAGGGCCATCTAGAAAGGAGAAAAGATTTCTCATTTCAAGATGTCTACCATTTTTCATCTTTTCTTCCATTGCTTCATGAGTGAAGCTACTTCCAGAATTTTCCAAGGATGATGAAGCCCTTTCTTTGTCATAGCTACTAAGTGATAGCACTGTAGATATGCAAGGTGATACATATGCTGTCTCAAAGTAAGGCGCAATACTGATCTCATAATCAACCATTGTACATAGGATAATGTTAATCCCATTTTTTGAAACTCTACATCTCAACTCAAGGGGTTGAATGCAACTCAGTAATGATGAACAAGGATAGTTTTCAGTCTCCTCCTTGATTAGATCAAGGGTCCTCTGCGCTGTGATATGTCTCAGCTTCAAATCAGAATTTTTTTCTAACCCTTGGTTATGCATTGGTCTTGAAACAATATGTGCTGAAATTATATGCATACCTTGAATCAACTGATATGTGGGAACCTCTTGATAGAACACAAGATTTCCTCCAACTGGGTCAATAGTATCTCCAACTTCTGGTAAGAATTATTGCCTCTCTTCTTGAAGTGTACCAGCACTAGTAACCTCCTCTTCTTCCTCCTGCATCTCGTGATCCATGCATGGGACTCCACAAGTCAAGAGCTCAAGACTACTTTGCAAAGATGCAAGTGTCCCTTCTCCAAATACAAGTACTTTTGCAATACGTGGTGAAAGTAGTGACCTCTTGTCCAGAGTGACAAGATCGACATTATCCTTGGTTTCCTCTGGAGATGCCCCTTTGTAGTGCAACACTTTCTTCTTCACATCAAACTTCTCTCTGAACTTGTGAAAGAAATATGAATACTTGGTCACCTTTGCATGCTCTAGGTGCCCAAACCACCAATCCTCTGCTTCATCTAAGTGATGAAGTGCTACAATTTGGAAAGCCTCCTCTTTAGCCACAGGATGTAGCTTGAAAATTGAATCTAACTCCCTCCTCCAAGCCTTGACATCACTTGAGGGAGATCCATCAAATGTAGGAAAATAGAATCTATTATGCCTCTTCCTTCTATTACTGCTATAGGATCCTCTTTCTTCTCTAATATGGAAGAATTGTTGGAGAGTTATCTTCTCCTTGAAAGCTCTAGACTGTGCTTTATACTCTTCAAGATATAGACTGAGAGTCTTATGAGTCTCCAGTTCATGCCTTTCTTCACTTCTATATCTCTCACCTTCTTCAAAGAAATTGGGCATAGTGGATCTATGAGGAGATCTAGGATTCTCCGGTCTTCTTTGTTGCTGATAGGAAGTACTTTCCTCATCACATCTTCTTCTTGGATCTTCTCTTTGTTCCTCCTCCTTCATTTGATAGACCTCCTTGGAGAGATCTTGCATGGATCTAAAGAAACGAGTGACATATTTTTCATTCTCCATGATAGATCTCATCTATCTATTCTTCTTTCAATGTAAAAAGATGAAGTTTCCACAAGCTGAGCCAAAGATCATGCTTTGATACCACTGTAATGTCCCAAAATGGGAACATGCAGCAATACTTCAAACAATATAAGAACTTACTACAAGATAGACAATAAATCTAAGTACAAATCAGAATATGCAGAAAGAGCTAAGCCATTTTATTATATTGGAGATGAATCAATTACACAAGTACAAGGTATAGGTAGATCTAGCCAAAAAATGAGCTAATATCACTTAGAAAACATGTGTGAAGCAGGTACAGCGTAACTCTTGAGGATCTGTAGAAAATACTGCATTGTCTCTTCAGAAGAACATAAACATGGAGTTGCAGGCTGAAAAGAGAAATGCAGATCTACTAAAAACTGGAGCTCTGATGATGCCAATATTCAAGATCTGGCCACTGTGATGGATTCCCAAGATAACCTAGAAAGGATTTCCCAGATCTGCAACTTTGGAAAAATCACGTCCCAAAGGTTTGATCCTTGATCTGCTGGGAAATACAGATCTGAAGCTAGATCTGAAGAATAAATGGCTGAAATAAGTGTTGATATTAGGTATATGCTTGAAGGGCTCATCCCTTCCTCAGATCTATGAGCTAGGAGCTCTATATCTAGCTTCTCAATCCTCCAAAATATGATTGTAGTTGCTGCAACACAACTACCTCTAAAAACTACGTTGTGAGGGAAAGAGAGGCCTTCTGCCTACTGAAAAATGTTGCAATAAGATCTAGGCTGATGGTAAGACTAATGGAAATGTGAAGGAATGATCCTCCACTGGATTGCTAGCTGAAATACTAGCAACTTCCTTCCTCCTTTTAGATCTACAATATGGACAACGTTATTCTTGGAGAGAATACTGCTGCTAGGAGGTCAATAGCTTTTGGCCTGATTGCTAGATCTGCAATGTGGCTCTTGGAGTGCTTCAATATAAGCCCATATGATGGGAATAATCCCTCACCTTGTTCTCCAGCTGAAGTACCGAAGACAACTACCACCTTCCAAACTAATCTTCCGAAAAACATAGTTTTCTGAATATGAATGTTCTACATAAAGTGTGAAATGGAAATGGCACTTAAATCTTGATGTATAATGAAGTAAAAACCTCTTCCTTAGAGATCACTCAAAGAAAGAGGAGGGAATCCAACCTGGGAATACCTTGTGCTAAATAGCACCTGCAACCTCTGCTAAATAGCCCAAGATTGCAGTGGAATGCCACTTGACAATTCCAGATCTAAAAGATCATACATCAAAATAATCCAAGATGCCTTTTGCCTTTGCCTTCATATTATTTATAAATATTGAGCCATCCCAAGCCTTTTCCCTAATCTCAACTGCACTTTCTCATGTGGATAACATCCTCCAAGTGGGACAACATTGTTTGACCAAATCAACCAAAAAATCTAGGTGCAATGTACACCTCCTCCATCATGTGTGCTTCATTTGCACATGATCCTCCACCACTTGATCATTAATGCTCAATGACCCTTTGTTTGACATCTTCAAGATATTAGTTGACTAAATCAACCCTCCATGATCTCTCTCATTAAATGAGACACGATCTCTAATTTCATTCACATTAGTAGTTGCTTAACTATCTCTTTTGCAGATCTAGTCTAGATTAATCCACATTCACACACACAAAGTGGATATTTATTCTTATTGAGGACTATGGGTCCCTTCACCATTTTATTTACTTAATTAATTAAGAAAATCAAGGACTCTAATATTCCAAATGTGATGTGAAAATTTGGGAATATTACACATAGAGGGGTTGACCTTCCGGATTCAGGATTGCTATATTGAAGAGTTACCCATGCGACTGTAGCGCCACACTATATGCGTTCCTAACTGTTGGATGCAGTTACTGTGTAGCATAACTAGATCTATAGCATGTTACCATGAGTGTCACTAGTTTAATTTTGACATGTTGCATACATTTTGAGGTTATATGACCAATGTGTCTTGGGCACAATTTTTTGTAAAAACCTATAACTATCTATCTATTTGATTTCAGTGTTTTCCTATTTATTGCGTAATCCTATTCAATTATGTGAATGTATCTTTACTTGTGTTGAAAATTTATGTCTATAACATGATTAGCTAAAGAATCAGTAAATAGGTTCAAATTTCTGGAGATGTGTTGATATTGAATAAAATCAAAGTGTCTTTCCGAAAGTCGAACTCTTAGGAACAAACGATGCAGTGTTGGATTTCTAAGAGTATAAACACTAGTAAGTTGTAATACCAAAAGTTGTGAGTCTAACCTTATGATGATGCGATTAATACCAAATGAAATGGAATCAGAGAGAAGTTTGATCAACTTGATATACTTAACAATATTGTTTGTCAATATACCGATACAAATCCCTTGAAAAATCACTAACTCGTCATTCAGAGAGAAAATGCCCCACGCTGCAGAGGATAGATTCTGCATACTATGACAAGCACCATCAGCATATCTAGCAAATGGTTCCAAATATTCAAACATCTGCGATGAAATGTAAAGCGGATTGCTAACATCAAGAAAACTCTAAAAAAAAACTAAGACGGTGAATGAAAATCAACAATATATGTATATATATATACAATATAATACAAAAAATTACTACGCTCATGATTAAGCATAGTAACGTTTCAGATACAAACCATTTTGGGGCTGCGCCAATGGAATTCCATCGTCATTTACCAACTCATAGGCACCCTTAGCAAGAAATATTTTTACAATATAGGGTTCATGCAATAATGTCTCAAATTTCCCTGCACCTATTACATCAGCTTCTTGATCATAAAGAAGGACCAAGTCACCCTCTGAGAAAATGCGAGGTTGGACATTTTTTTCGTTGTTACACAAAATTTTGTCATTGTCCCTGCAATCCCCATCTCACACATTTAAGGGTCATTTCTGTGAATAATAAGAAGTGTCATGCATTGCAAAGACCATCATTGCATCCATTTACATGAGGGAAATATTCCTTCTATTGACAATTCCCTGAGCAAAGCTTCAGAAACCCCTATTTTTTTCCTTGGTGCGAGTAGCCAGTTCTTCCCTCGCACCAATGAGGAAGATTAATGCTAGACCCCACACCAGTGGGCTCTCTATCCCAGTTAGCCACCCGCTCCAAGCTATTTATGGATTTAAAAAAAAATAGAGGTAGAGATTCCACTCTAACAACTTCGAGGATGAGTCATTGGGAGTGGTTGGACTGAATAACCACGAACTCCCTCCTTTAGTTTATGGTTTCCACCTCTTGTGGGAACCTCGTAAAGGATAGCTCTCCCTTCCACCTTTGTAGGGATCCCAACCTCCTCCTTTTCCTCTTTAAAAAGAAGCTATCTCTCCTTGCATAAGCTAGTTGAACATGGAGAACTGAGTATACTATAGCTAAATTGTTGAAGAGATAGAACAAGAAGGAACTTCAATGAGAGAGCTTAAGTATATGCCCTCATCCCATCTGAATCCCCTGATGAGCATCTGAGACGCACTTCGGCTGAACCCCACTGGAGGAGACTGCAATGTCAAAGCTTTGGTTGTAACTCTTCCTTCTATCAATACATATACATAACTATTGTTTGGTTCCCATTTTTCATTATGTTATTTTTTTAATGCAATATGCTTAGCCCTCTTTGACTGGCTAGTAGTTATGAATGAAGTTATTATGCCGTATGATGTTCTTGTTTGTTTATCTATGTGTAGGTATCCGAGCATGACTACAAAAGGATTGTGACTTGCCGAGGCATGCGTGAGAGACCACCACTCTAGCCGTGACGACAAAATTGGACTCCATGTAGGTCAATCTATCGTGTCCTCTTTTCATTCAGTAATTAAGAACCTGAACAATAGCATGTATATTTTTTTCTAGACCAACCCTAGGGTAGAGCGATTGCCTCTATCCGTAGAGAATATTTACCTGCTTAAAAAATTGGCGACTCTACTGGGGATCAGTGTGAGTTTTTCATTTCATCTTGTGGGTCTGCCTCGATTGTTGACTTACTTATATATCATTTTCTGGTTTTCTTGATTGTTTTAAATCCCCTCTTCAGCTCCAGAGTGTCAATATTGACCTCTTCTCATTGGTTTTCCCCTTTTCGCATAGTTATCCAGCTTAGCACGCTTTTCACTTGAACAGTCGCGCTGATTGGCATAGGTTTCTTTTGTTGCAATCGCGCCAACCCCTATTTAGCGTGGATTACTGCCTTATAGTTGCACCAAATCCTGTAGGATTTGGTTTGACCTCCTTGATGAGTCTTTTGGTCAGCTGTGCTTGAATCTAGGTTGTTTTTTGTGTGTAATTGAGCCTTTAGGACTGTTTTGACTGTTGTAGGCTTGTTTTCCTCAGTTGTTTGTTTATTTTCTTATCAGTGTAGTTTAAGGGCTTAGGGTTTTTTAGTGTCTTTGTGCATTGAGCCTTCCATTTGGAAGCCAAGTCTTTTTTATTGTTTTCAGTATCATTCCTGGATTGATTGCGCTAAGTTTTCTTTATCCTTTTGAGTGTTTGCTTTGGTTTAATGACCATTTCATTTTTCGTTGGATTCTTCTCCTTGTTGCTCCAAGCATAGATTACATTGCTTGTTTGGGTCGCTTTGAAAAATTTCTTTTGGTTTGGGAGATTGCAGCATTAGTTTGAGTGCTTTATTGTGTTTGTTTTGCGTTGATTGAGTCATTCAATTTTGATTCCTACATTCACAATACTCAAGCTAGTGTTCATTTTTTTTTTCATGTAATTAGTGCATTGTGTGCTTCATTTCATTGGAAAATTAAAAATAAATAAAAAATTGCATTCTCCCTAGGAAAGAAAGAACATGGGAGATTGGGGAGCAAGAGGCAAGAAAGACGGGAGAACACGTCTAGGCTAGAGACATGTTCTAACATCTTAGAACCTAGTAGCTTTCATTCGCCATCTGGCTTTAGACAACGCTAGTATGGACTTATGATGCCCATACCATTGAGTATATAAAGGGAGACCCCCCTAGGTTGCAATCCTTTTATCCATAGGAAGCTGAGTATGCTGCCTTGTAACCATGATACACAGAACACAACCTTCAGGGAGACTACTTGCATGTACGTTAATTCCTTAGTCATTTCTCTTTCATTTGATCACCAAGGTGTATATGGAAGTTCACGGAAACTTGGTAAACCCTCTTTCTTAGAGTAGCTGAGTAGTCATTTTGATCTTTTCATGAGTCCTTAAAAAGAGAAGAGATCGTCAAGCACTTGTCCTTTCACACTCGTTTAAAATTGAAAGTGACTAGAGTCATCTTTTACCTGTTTCTCGACTCTTAAAATATGAAACAATTAAGTCTGGTCTCAGCGTCATAAAATTAATTTCCCATGATCACACACCCATTAAAAGTTTTATTACTTTCCATGTTTTTGTTTTCCTTAGATTTTGATCTTGGAGCCTTCGATTGGTTATCTTTTTTTCCTTCCTATTTTGAAATACAGTCACACTGGCAGAACCACCAGTTTCGTCGTCCTCACTACCTCCTAGTGGTGGTTCTTTTCTAGAAATTTCTTTTGAAACCCCTCAGTCCACTAGGTCTACCAATTTTTTGCAGCATATTCCCTCGTCTTTCTTGCCTCTTGCTACCCAATCTCCCCATGAAGAGTCATTTGAGTTCAATTTGCCTCCTTCGGGTGCTTGGTCTAGTTTTGGGGAAGAAGGAGAATTTCCTCCTCTTACGTCAAGATCACCATTTTTTGCTGCTGCTATACCTCCTAGTCCCCGTATTATTTTCGAAGATCTTATGGCAGAGTCAGACATGGATTCATCTAGTCCTATTGGCAGTAAATGAATGCCTATTTATACAGGAGAATATCAACTTTTTCCTGAAGATCTCCCTTGTGTTTCTACTCAGTCATCTCCACCGTCAGTGTCACTTCCACTTGGATACAGGTCCTTGAGTTAGATTATGTCTGGTGTTGCATCCATGGCACAATCCAGTACATCAACTCCTCCTCGAAGTTAGGTCCTCCCTTCATTAGGACTATCACCTTTGACACCCAATTCGTTGGTTACTGTTACATCTATCCCAGTCCAACCTAATTTCTGTGTGGCTTCATCCACGGTGGTTGTTACAACTCAGTCGTTAGGATATTTTCACACTCGTAGGTCTTTTCTACTTAATCCTACATGGCTTATTAATCAAAGTTCGGGCAGACCACAAGCCCATGCTCTGGAGACTACACTTGCTAGTGAAACTATGATTACACCTATGGTTTCCACCTATGCTTTTGATGAGCACATGTTGGACATTCACCGAGGTTATTATCCTTCTATGAATGCTCAATATCCTGTAGCCCTGTCTACTTCTAATATGAATTTGATTGTTCCTATGATTCCTATTGGCCTCAGGATTTTTAGCCACCCCAAGTGCCTATCAATCCTCCACATCATTATGATGTTTTCAGCAACCCCGTCTATTCATTTCATGTTGATCCTTATCAGACCATCACTCATTCAGAAGCTTTTCTATAAGGACAACCCTCAGGCTTACAAGGACAACCCTTATAGGGAAACCTTTCTCTCAGTAGGGGCAATATTTGGTCCTTAGGGACAACCTTACAGTCCGCAAGAGAAACCTTCGGTCCAAAAAGCACAACCCACCGGTCCTTCAAGTCAAATTCAACTGGGAACTTCATATGTTACTAGCAGGCCACAGGGACAACCTATTGCACAACAACAGCAACCGTACGTACAGTATGGCCAAAATTTTGTGCAATGAGGACAACCCTAAGGTCCTCCTTCGGGTCAGCCTAGTTATCAAGGACAACCTGGTCCATCACAACCATCAGGCCAACCTCTCCCACAAGGGCTACCTGGTGGCTTTTAGTATTCAGTTCAACCAGCTCAGCAGCTGGTTCAACATGCTTCCCAGCTATTTCAATCAGTTTAGTAGCTGGTTCTACCTATTTATCCAGCTCATCCTGGTCTACCCGAGCAACCTACTCATCAGGGTCTGCCTGCTCAACCGCAAGGTGCTTATTACCCTCAAGGTCAATATCAGCCAGTATATAGTGCGCCCCAAGTTTTTAACCCTCAAAATAAACCTTCATTTGTGTATCATCAACCTCAAAGACATGCTTACATTCTGCAACGAACTCCATAAGTTGCTTAGCAAGGACCTCAATGGTATACTGAGACTGAGTATCTTGGTCCTCAACCCTAGTATCAACAGAATTATCTTGCTTCTAACCCTTATGGTAAGAATCTTCCGAGACAAAATATATGGGGGAAAAATTCCTCGTGGACTGGGTGGAATGTGAACACGGGTCCTTATCAGAGACCTCCAATGACTTTTAATACTCAATTACCATTTCTTGCTACATTGGAATTACCAGATGTGTCAAATTTAATGAACGATCCCATTCTTCATAACCCATATTGGCCTCCAGTTTCGACCAAGATTCCTGGTGATTTCCCTAAGTTTGAGGGAAAGTATGGCGAAGAACCCCAAGCGCATGTTATGACTTACCACTTGTGGTGTTCCTCTAACTCTTGGGTTGACGATTCTATCTGACTCCATCTTTTCCAATGAACTCTTACTGGTGTCACTGCAAAGTGGTACATTGAGCTCTCTCGTGGAATCTTCCATGACTTCAATTCTTTAGCCATGGAATTCCTTACACATTTTTAGTTACCAGCCCGCTATGAGACTGGGACACACCTCCTCACTTCATTGAAATAAGACCAAGCTACTCATATCTTAGATCATATTCATGAGTGGTGACGTTGTCATTGCATGATCAAATTTGAGATTCCTAATCAGCTTCTGACTCGTTGGTTCACCACCTCCTTTGTCAATAATATTGCGAAGGACAAAACTATGGGGGCATGTGCAACCGAGGAACATTCCATTGATTTTTCCCAATACCTTGATCTTGTGTACTCTCAATCTATCGCATTGTATGATATCTTGCTTGATGCTCCCCGACCTGGAACTTCTAAACCTCTAGCAACTCCATCCATCAATGGTATTATTGGTTCCCTATCTCAGACTTCTCAGAAGTATTCCTCTTCAAACTCTAGGAAGCCAAAGTCTACTTCTTCCAAAAATGTTTCTTCTTAGTCCACCTTGAATTCTAGTAAGCTCGCAGAAGTTAATGTCATTCAGGCTAATTTGACGGATAACACTTCTAAAGGTAAAAATAAGGGTAAAGGTAAGGCCAAAGCTGATACCCCGAAACAGGATTCTCATAAACTTTGTGTTGGTGATGGTTCTCAATGCAAGCCAAAGTACCCTTGTTTTATTTTTGATGAAGAGCACTTCATGAAGGACTATCCTCGATGGTCCAAAGTGAGCCAGTTGCTCAAAGGCACCCAGGGAACTATGGCCATTCTTAAAGAACCTTTCCCATATCAGCACACCTAGATGGTAGAGCAACCTCAATCCTCTGCCCCATTTGGCAAGTGTTCATGATGAACGGTTCTCCAGCCATTTCTATTGCTACTTGATTGAAATATTATACTGGATTGTGTTAGGCAATGGGGAAGGAGATTGCTGATGGTCCTCCTCCTCCACCTGTTTCTAGCTCTCTTGAGAATGAAATGCCTAGTGCTGAATCCTTTGTACGACCACCTTCCAAAGGTGTAATCCGCAAGTCTTCTTACAATCCCAATGCCCGTGCCACTGACCATTACAGTATTATTGACGATTGGGCTCAGGTGTCTTCTACGATGTCCGCATTAGAAGTAATTCAAAATTTTCCATCTCAACAGAAGGCTTTGTTGTCTGCAATTGGTGGGATTGATCCTGCTGATACTAACCTTCTCACTTTCAATTTAGAAAATTTAATTCCATGACTTCCGCATTAGATTGTGTTGATTATCCAAGTTTTCATTAATGGTCTCGGCATCCATCGAGAAAATTTGGATGAGGTTGCATCAACTTTTATGTCATGTCATCTTCTTGTTGTTGTCCAACTTGACTCTAAAGAAGAAAAAGAGATATTCACGCCTTAGAAATGAGCCACTTCGAGGGCAAAACCTCGATACATTGCATGAATGAACAATACTTTGATGATACAATTTACAAAACCTCCTTTCTATATATAGTTGTCCCTGGGGCCATAATGTATTCCTAGCAGGCTATTAATAATTTAAGGGCACAATAATAACAAAATGGGGGTTACAAGGGTTCAATAATAACAATAAGGGGGTTACACTAACAATAATAAGGGACTATACTAGTGATATAGGGACCTAACATGCCCCTCTCCTTCAAAAAAGTGTTGTCCTCAACGCTTGAGTAGCTACGGGTGCTTCTGTATAAAATTCTCATCCTCCCATGTAGAATCTTCAGTGGGTAAGTTCTTCCACTTGATGAGATACTCTGAAATTGATCGATTCCGTAGTTGTCGAGTTCTTGTTTCCATGACCGCTTTTGGTTCCAATATGATTTTTCCTTCCTCATCAAGTTCTGGCAATATTGTTTGAACTGGAAGATTTTCACCTATAACCTTCTTTAAGCATGAAACATGGAAAACTGGATGTACTCGCGAAGAAGCGAGAAGCTCCAATTTGTATGCCATAGTACCAATATTTTGCAACACCTTGTAAGGACCATAGTACTTTGGTGATAATTTATTATCCTTCTTAGCTTGCTTGAGGGACATTTGTTTGTATGGTTGTAGCCGTAAAAATACCCAATATCCTACATCAAAACTTCTCTCGCTGCGATGTTGATCTGGCTGTTGTTTCATTCGATTTTGTGCCAAATTCAGGTTATCCTTTAAGAGTTGGAGAACTTCTTGCTGATGCTCGATGTGATCTTCCACTGCTTGAACCTTCGAATTTTCCCTTAAAGATGATGTGATGGATGGTGGATGATATCCATAAAGTGCCATAAATGGGGTCATTTTTGCTGCAGTATGGAAGGAAGTGTTATACCACCATTCGGCGAGAGGTAACCACTTGACCCATTGTGTTTGTTTATCAGATACAAAACAACGAAGATATCCTTCCAAACATTTATTTACTATCTCGGTTTGACCATCGGATTGAGGATGATAAGATGAGCTATGAGCTAATTGAGTACCCAAACAAGAAAATAACTCCGTCCAAAAATTTCCAGTAAAAATGGGATCTCTGTCGCTCACGATAACCCTTGGGCTTCCATGTAGCTTTTGAATTCTGTCCATAAATGTAGTAGCAACTGTACTTGCTTTAAATGGATGAGATAATGAACAAAAGTGTGCATACTTGATAAGTCTATCAACTACCACCATGATGACATTCTTTCCTTCGGACTTAGGTAAACCTGTGATAAAATCCATTGAAATCTCCTCCCAACGTTGACTTGGAATGGATAAAGGTTGTAGAAGTCCTGGGGTCTTAATTGTTTCCACTTTATTCTGCTGGCAAACCAAACATTCCGCCACAAAGTTTCGAATATCAGATTTAAGGCCATCCCAAAAAAATTCTTTCTTCACCCTGTGGTAAGTTTTTAAAAATCCTGAGTGTCCTCCTAAAGGAGAAGTGTGCAATTCGAGAAGAATCTTTTGTTTTAGTTGGGAATTCTTACAAAGATATAAGCGATCTTTGTACCATAAGGAATCATTTTTCCAACTAAATGTATCGGATGTACTAGGATCTTGCTGCAACTTTTGAATGAGTGTCCATACATCTTTGTCCTTCTTCCATTCATCTCTTGCTTCGGTTATCCAATCGGGTTGGATAATAGAAATGGCACAAAGCAATGCTTCCACCTCTTCATTCTTTCTTGAGAGTGCATCTGCAACAACATTAAGCTTTCCTTTTTTGTGGATTATTTCAAAGTCATAACCCAACATCTTTGTGACCCATTTTTGTTGCTCTTCTGAAGATAGTCTTTGTTCCAAAAAGTGTTTAAGACTATCATGATCAGTTTTTACCTTGAAGTGTCTTCCCATTAGGTAAGTTCTCCATTTCCTTAGTGCATGCAGTATTGCTAACATTTACTTATCATAAATAGGTTTACGTAAATACTTTCCTTTGATTGGACGACTTTCAAAAGAAATGGGTCTTCCTTCCTGCATTAAAACAACACCAATTCCATTTCCTGAGGCATCACATTCCACAATAAAGGTTTTTGTGAAGTCTGGCGTAGCTAAGACCGGTGCTAGGCACATTGCCTCTTTAAAATGTTCAAAGGCCTTAGTTGCTTCAGGAGTCCATGAAAATGCATATTTCTTCAATAATGTTGTTAGAGGTGCTGCTATTCTCCCATAATTCTTAACAAACTTGCGATAATACCCTGTTAACCCGAGAAATCCTCGCAACTTCTTTATGGTTGTGGGGACTTTCCATTCCTTAATGGCTTTAATTTTGTTAGGGTCTACTTTAAAACCCTCGTGAGATACAATATGACCCAGATATTCCACCTCTTGTACTCCAAAGAAACATTTGGATATTTTTGCATATAATTGTTTCTCCTGCAATAGTTTGAGCACCCTGTCAACATGTTCAACATGATCCTTCCAAGACTTACTATAGATTAGTATATCATCAAAAAATACCAGCACAAATTTTCTAAGGAAGGGTTTGAAAATGGAATTCATCAACCCTTGAAATGTAGAAGGTGCATTGGTAAGGCCAAAAGGCATGACCAAAAATTCATAATGATTCATAATGACCCTCATGAGTTTGAAATGTTGTTTTTGGAATATATTTAGTCTTCATTCTAATTTGATGATATCCTGAACGAAGATCCAACTTGGTAAAATAAATTGCTCCATGTAATTCATCCAATAATTCATCAATCACATGAATGGGAAATTTGTCTTTAATGGTGAGCTTATTGAGCTCCCTATAATCCGGACACATTCGCCATGATCCATCCTTCTTGTGTACCAATACTACAGGAGTAGAGAAAGAACTTTGACTAGGTTGAATTATACCCGCCTCTAACATTTCTGCAATCATATGCTCAATTTCGCTCTTTTGGAAGTAAGGATATCTATAAGGCCTGATGTTTGGAGGAACACTTCCTGGAATCAAATGAATAGCATGATCATGATCACGAATAAGTGGGAGTCCTTTGGGAGTTTCAAACACCTTGGAATGATTGTCCAAGACTTGTTGGAGATCTGCAGAAATAGATGATTTTGATGTCGGAACTTCTAGTGAGCATAATTGTGCAATTACACCTCGTTGTTCTTTCTTTAGAAGCTTTGTCATGACATTAGAGCTTATTATCCTTCACGGCTTCCCTTCAATACCCCGTAATTCGACTTCCTTTCCTTCTGAAAAAATTTCAAGAAAAGTTCTTGAAAATTAAAAGCTACCGTCCCCAAAGATTGTAACCATTGTACTCCTAGTACAACATCAGCACCTCCCATAGGAATGGAAAGCATTGGACTAGTCAATACATATTCCCCCATGGTTAGCTTGATATTATGGCATTTTCTAGAGCAATTTATAGTTCCTCCATTTGCAGCCATCACTTGACATTTTGGTGCTGGGTATAGGAAACAATTTAATTCCTTGGCTACCTTACAATGAATAAAATTATGGGTGCTACCTGAATCAATCAACACTATTACCTTTTCTTCTTGATTTGTCCTTGTATCTTGAGAGTTTGAGGAGTGGTAATTCCTGCCAGTGCATTACACGATATGGTCGGATTCATTTCTTCCTCTTCTAGGGTTGGTTCCTGGTGTATATCCTATTCTTGTTCATTTTCTTCTTCCTCTTCACAATCTATGTAAAATAATTTCTTCTCAGCACACTTATGACCTTTAGTGTATTTTCTATCACAACTGTAGCAAAGCCCTTTTGCTCTTTTTTCTTCCAATTGTTGTGGTGTCAACCTTGTAGGTTGTGGAAATCTAGACGTGGCAACACTTCCTTCTTTATAGAATTGAGTGGTAGGCTTCCTTGTCGCCATTATTTTACATTCAACTTTTCTTGCCAACCTGAATGCCTTCTCCAATGAATCTGGTTCCAAAACATGAACTTCATGTTGGATGTTATCCTTTAAAGTGCCTATGAAGAGATTGATCTTGTGGTCCTCTGGAATATCAGTTACCCTTATATTCAATTTTTGGAAGTCCTCAATGTGCTGCCCCACTAAACCCTTTTGTTTGAGATTTATCAATTGGCTAAAGAAGGTGTTGCTCTTTGTATCCTCATAATGTGCTATCATTTCCTCCTTAAAAATTGACCAAGTGGCAATTTTTTTACGGGAGCAAAGCCATCGATACCATACAAATGTATTTTGTTCTAAATGTAAAGTTGCAATGCGTACCTTTTGTGTGTTTTGCACATTATGGAGATCAAAATATTGCTCCATCTGTAGTATCCATGTTACAGGATCCTTTTCATCAAACTTCCTCATATCCATTTTTGGAATATGGTGGTTCTTCCCGCCAACCTTCGAGGTTATGAAATCACGATTAACATTTATTTTGTTCTCATCATGAGTTTCCTCTACTATCTTTTCACCATTAGGAAACATTTCTTGTATCAGCTTTCCCAAACTTTCGATGTCTACTTTTAGATCTTTCTTCATGTTTTCCATGTTGTCTTTCATTTTTTCATCAATCTTAGCTTCCATGTCATCCATCTTAGCTTCCATGCCCACTTCCATGCCATCCATCTTAGCTTCCACGCCTTTCTTCAAACCATCCATCTTAGTTTCCACGCCCTTCTTCAAAACTTCCATTTCATTTTTTGTTGTTCTTTGTGAGAGCGAAATTTGTTGCACTTGATCTTGTAATTTTGATATGTCATGTTGCCATTCTTCGTCTTCATGAGTCATAGTAGAGCCTTCTAAAGGCTTAATGGGTGTTGAATTATTTTTAGGGGCCATTTTAGACTCCAATATTGATATCTATTCTACAATAGGCCCTTGCAATCAATTCAACTTGATTCTTCAAACGAGACTTATGCAATTCGGAAAACAAATACACACCTTTTACTTGCTTTGAGGAGCTCGATATTGAAATTGTATTATCTCTGTGATCATAGCTCTTAAATATCTAAAATTAAGCATTGAAGTAGCCCTATGAATTGTCTTTTGAATGCCACAAGTCTGACCTGATTTGGATTCTCCAAGACAAAGTTGTATCCAATCTCCCACAATGACCTAATTATGGACTGGTTCAGTAGAGCGAAATTGTACGACTAGCCATGTGTCACTGTTTCATCCTTTGTCTCTGAAATTGATAGCCAAGAAACTACAGTCTGTGTACTTGCGAACACTTTTTACGAAACTCCAATCCGATGCCCAGAGAGAGAGTTATTGAAATTTTCCCATGATCACCTCTTTGAGATGAAATTCAAGAGCCTGAAAAAGCACTACCTTCCACAGATCATATCTCCAAAAATATTGTGAAAAAAGCTCTAAAATTTTTTGATGAATTTCCTCAGGATTTCAGCTTCGCACCATATGAATTTCAGATTCTGAACCTTTGTAGAAACTTTTTTATAGCGAAACTTCCATGATGACTTGTTTAGGAGCCTGAAAAAAAACCTAACTTCCACAGATCATATCTCCGAAAATATTGCGAACCAAGCTCTGAAATTTTTAGACAAACTTCCTCAAGATTTCAGATTCACACCCTACAATTTTCAGCTTCTCAAGCTTCGTAGAAACAAAGTTATAGCGAAAATTCCACGATGACCTGTTTGGAGCAGCGAAACCCTAGAATCCAAAGCTTTGATACCAAATGTTGTGTAACCAGCTCAAAAAAGAGAAGAAAAGAGATATCAACGCCTTAGAAATGAGCCACTTCGAGGGGGAAACCTCCAATACATTACATAAATGAAAAATTCTTGGATGATACAAATGAACAAAACCTCCTTTCTATATATAGAAGAGTCCATGGGGCCATAATGTAATCCTAGTGGGCCACGTGTAATCCTAGCCGACCTAACAATACTAATTTAGGGCACAATAATAACAAAATGGGGGTTACCAGGGTTCAATAATAACGATAAAGGGTTACACTAGCAATAATAAGGGACTATACCGGTGATATAGGGACCTAACTAGATATTATGGATTAAGTCTCTTTCTCAAGCTCTTCGATACGTCTCTATTAAATGAATGGGATTCAATTGTGATATTTTGAGTTATTATCATTTCATTTTATGTTATTTAGTTAAAAAGAAGATCCTCATTATACTGCAGTTAGTCTCTTTCAAAAGCTA